>JAAOAT010000063.1:0-57103 GCA_013186855.1 Fusarium ramigenum | reverse complement strand
GGGCATGGTGACCATGCTAGAGGGAGAAGCAGGGGCTGAAGGTTGGACGGGGGCAGAGGGTTGTTCGGGTGTAGGGGCACTAGGCTGAACAGGAGTCGAAGGCGCAGCTGGAGCACCCTCAACAGGAGCAGAAGGCTGTTCAGGCGCAGGAGCGGGAGCAGACTCAGCAGGCTTCTCCGGCTCAGGAGCAGAGGCGTCATCCTTGAAGTTGGGCTCAACACCCTTGGCACAAGTACCCTCACTCCCAGGCGTACCCTGCTCGTAAATCTTACCGAAATCACCAGGCTCAGGGAAGTTGATGACACTTCCACTTGCACCGGTAGTACACTCCCCAGGAATATTAGCTCGGAAGATAGCAGGCAGTGTATCGACGTAGCTACTATCATCCTTCCCGCCTACGACCTCAATAGGAGAGCAGACCATGTACATCTCGCGGTTACCAATCTTGTTGAACCAAGTCCAAGCAAACGTCGCGGGACCATTCTGCATATCTTTAGGGATAGGAATGTTGAACTGCTTAGTACACTCCTTGCCCGTATCGTTCCCACACTCCTTACCGTTCTCCCTCCCATGCGGATCCGTACCAGTAGACGCAATATTACCCTCAGCCTCAGCGGGACACCCGCCGATGATGCTGTAGATGGTGTGCCACTTCTTAGGATCCTTGGGGGGTTCCTTTCCGTAGGCGACGCTGAACTGGCACGACCCGCCGCCGTGCACGGCGCTGCCCCAGAACTTGACGAGCTGGGTCTTGCCGGCTGTCACCTTTGTGACCTGCTCCGGGTGCTGGGTGCGGCCTTGGCAGGGGAAGGGGAGGTCCTCGCTGAGGGGCCAGGTTTGGCAGAGGGGTTCTGTGTCGAGGTTGAAGGGGTGGGGTTCTACCATGATGACGTGGGAGGAGACGTGGGTAGCTGCGAGGGCTAGGAAGCTGAGGGTTGAGAAGAGAGATGGCATTGTGTTGGTTGTGGATGATACTTCTCTGTAGAGTGTTGTGTAATGTGTGTAATGTGTGTTGTTGAGTTGGTTGTTGTAGTGTGAGATGCAGGATGCAAGTGTTTGATGGGATGAAGGGAGATGAGAGTTGGGAGTCATCTGGATTCATTATATACTAGAACCTGTCAGTCACATATTTTGATGTTCTTGGTAACAAAGGATAGTAGCATGTCACAGAACACGATATTTGTTACTGACAGACTTGTGAACGCGCTGCCATTAACACCCGAGACAAGAACAAAGAACAAACAATATACATGGAATGTTCACCATTACCAAACAGCCATTAGGCTCACCTGTTTATAGCCAAAGACGTGGCACGGAACAGTTGGGGGAAAAGGTAATGGCCTCGACCCTAGGAGACGAAAAGCTTAGGTACATTACTAAAATCTTCTAACCTTTTGATGAATTTAGGATAAGCTTAGGAGTAATTTGTCAAAAGATGCTACAGTTCAGAGGTTTCATCCTCGCCGTCCTCATCTCCATCCTCCGCATCGTCTTCGCTGCCCTCCTCCTCCTCCTCCTCATCACTCACCAAGTCCCACGGATACTCATGGTACTGTCTCCAAAACGAAAAAAACACAAACTCCCAATGGCGAATCAGCCAACCTACCCTGTCAATCCCGAGGGTACCGTTCCTTCCACAGCCTTGACAGGGCTCACCGTCGTACACACCGGCCACTAGCCCGTCGTAAAGATCCAGAGCCTTTGCGTCTTGAATACGGCGGATTTCAATCATGACTTCCTCCCAAGACTCTTCGAATAAATCCAGATCAATGGAGCAATGCTGGATAGTAAGAAATTTGATAGTCGACGCGTGGCGCTGGATGAACCCGACGAGTTTCTGAGGGTCCATCTCACCGCAGCTGAACTCAACGTGCTCAAGTTGGCGAAACGTGACGTCGTCCGGAATCGCGGAAAAGATGGCCATGCCATGAGGCTCGAGAAGAAGGTCTTTCAACTGTGACATGGAGGCAAGAATCCGAGCGACGTTTCCCTGGGCTAGAGAGTCCTCGCCTATAAATTGATTGGTACCTGCATCCCAATAGTTGCTCAGAACCAGATGAAATTTGGTTTATGTTGCAGCTGAAGAAAGAAGAGATGAGTTTTGGCGGGAAAGGCGACTCATTGGTATCGAATAGGAGAATTGGGAGACCAGGTTGAACTGGTATTGAGCCATCGCCTACCCCAGCAGAAGCATCCACTCTGAACTCATTGAGACGTATGCTTGGACAATCAAGGGCTTCCAAGGCGAGGGCTATCGCACGAGCCTCGCGCCCGACGACACAGTGAAAGGTTTCCTCCTCTTCAAGCCAGTTCTGGGGGATGCCTCGAGGAGTTCCTCTCTGAAGTCTCGTCAGATTTGGATTGACAAGACGAAAAGGGAGATAGCTAGATGAGCCTTTGACTTACCGCGGTTTGGCTCTGCGAATCACGTTGGGTTTCCTCGCCGTTGGGGGGTGGGAGACCATAATCTCTGATAGCCTTGTCCAGTTCGTCGTTGAAAAAGTCAAGCTGCATCACCTCGGTTCTGAAACCAGGCTCGTGCCATGGTGCTATCCAGTCACACCTTGGAGGGAAAGGAGGCCTCTCCCGCTTGGATTCTCCAACGCGCCTCCACGTCTTGACAACTGGGCTCCTCGACTCTTCACTCTGCGCTCCGAAGTCGAAGTCGTCATCGGCCGTGCGGTTGCTGATCACGAGGCTTTGCAATGACTTGAAAAGAGGCAGGGCCTGTTTGAGGGCAACGATGTCGGCGTGGCTTTGGCGATTCTCGTGGTGGCCTTGGAGGATAGAGTTGAATAGATCGTGGAACTCTTTGTCTGGTTCATCGGACCAGATACGGCCTTCCTCGTCGAACTTCTTTGGCCAGCGGTAAGCCTTCTTCCGGTCGGGCCACATGTGTGGGTAGGAGGCCACGGTCTTGTAAACCTCCCAGTCGGCGAGACGAGGCGACAAGGTGGTATCGTCGATTACAAGTTCTTTGACACCGCTGATGAGAAGCGGGTTGCCTGCGACAAGACGGAACACGTCGAGGTCGAGCTGGTGGCATGATAGGTAGAGGACAGGGTATAGGTAGGGTGAAGCAATGGTGTTGAGCTTTCGGCAAGTTGCGCGCGCCGCTTTGAGTGCGTTTGGAGGAAGAAGCTCAGCCACGGCGACGTGTATCTCGTCGGGCAACTTCAGGAGATGGCAGGGCTCCATGATTGGGGGTAGAGAGAGATTTGGATGATGTGCGAGGGAGATTGAAGAGCGGATGTGGATGCGAAGGAGAGAAGTTGTTGTGGGCGCCTGAGGTAGGAACGAGGTGCCTTGGGGAAGGGAAGTGCATCTGCCCTGGCACCGAGAGCGCGCCTTCCTCTACTGCACTGTTGTGTAACCTCATGATGTGGGCCACCTTCCAGAACAAACACAGTGGGCCAAGCCTAAGGCTGACCTAAGGTTAGAGAATCTTAGTCCAGTTTTGAGGATCTCCTCGAAAATTATTGCGATTTTGAAGAGTTTAGTGATTGTTTAGCTAAGAATTATGGCCATGTTTTTATTTTTTTAGACAAGTCTCACAGACAAATAAGGCGACCCATATCAGCCACCTCGCTTGATACAAATTCAATGGTAGAACTTGAACTTACATGTAAACAGGATCACCGAGGTTTGGACGGTGTCTGCTGCTTCACCTGGTCCGTAGCCCAAACGTTGAGGTCCCTTCACTTTCAGCTGATGTCAACCGTACTCGTCGAAATCTAGCACCAAGAAATAAACGGATTGATCAATTATGGACATGGATGATGCCAAGAAAGTAAAGCTGAAGAAAATTGTCAAGAGCACCAGATTCATCCTGCAACGACAAATTCTCGCCGGGTAAGCCAGGTTGGGCAACGGGCGTCATAACATCATGACCTTTACCGCTTGCTTCCCTCCAGGACACTTTAAAACAACACGAGAGGAATGACCTGAACATCGAAGAATCTTTTCAAGTTACTGAAATCTGCTACATAAACTTAGGCAACGCTTGTGATGATGGTATTGGCTTTTCACAAGTTTTGAAGATGTTGGTCTCCTTTATGATGATGTTACAGAACTCCAAACTAAGAATTAGGGTGTGGTCTAAACTCCATACACTGCTGACTATCTTCCTCCAATTTAGGATAAGACGGTGACCGATCTGATTATATCCTCACCGCCTTGATCAAAGTTGACGCTGCTCGCTCGTCACTCACTTGCTTCCTCCTCCCCAAGGTCTCGTTGTTCAACCCACCCTCCGTCTCCGTCATACAACCATGTGACCCCAAGTCCCTTCAAGGACCCATTTCTTCCGCAGCCATTCATCGGCTTACCTTCAAACACATTGTCAATGATTGCCTCCCCAAGCTTCAAGATGCCTTCATCGTGGAAATCGGTCAATTCTTCGATCACATACGGCCAGAGGCCGTCGTAGCCATCATCCGGATAGAGGCTGCAATGCTCGATGATGAGTGACTTTAATGTGCTACCCTGACGCTCCAGGAAGTCGACAAGTGTGTCTGGGTGTAAGTGGCCGCAGCTGAAGTGCACACAGCGCAGTCGTGGGAAGGTCATGTCAGGGAGGGCCGAAAAGACAGGCAATCCGTGAAGCTCAAGGTAGAGCTCTTCTAGCTGAGGCATAGATGGAAGCGTGTGGGAGACACGGCCCTCTTTGAGGAGCCACTCGGCAAACCTGTGGTTCTCACAACCGTTGAGAACGAGGCGGAACTTGGTCATGTTCTTTGCCAGCGCGAAATCAGTCGCAAGTCGGTCAACGAACGGGGACTGCTTGTCGAATAAGGTGATTGGGAGGCCGGGCTGACAATAGTTCACCAGGGTATCGTGAGACGCGTCAACGCGAAATTCGATGAGCTGAGACTGTAGCTTAGGGTCCTCAAGGACCAACAGCGCAAGATGGATGACTCTTGCCTCTCGGACCAAGGTGAAGAGCTCGGAGCTGGGGGCCTCGTACTGATATTCGGTCTTTTCGAATTTTTCCGTTTTCTATTCGCCAAATTCGGTGTCGCCCTGTAACGCATCAGTAGAAGCCTCTCAGAAAAACAAGAACAGGGGAAGAGATAATGCATCGGCATGCATTGCCAGAATTACGAGGTGGAGGTGAACTTACGACAAAGCTCATTTCCGAGAAAAAGTCTTGACTCCCAAGTGTGAAGTAATAGAGATTCGACATGATGTCGTCGAGATGCTCCATGACCCAGTCCAAGGTATTCACTCGGGACCTGTCCCGTATACCCAACCCGCTGGCCTGCCAATCGCATCTCAGAGCAAGAGGAGCAATCTCGCCGTGTTCCTCTTGAAATCGCCTCCACTTCTGCACAACGGGGCTTGCCGAAACACAGCTCTGGGCTCCCTTGGAAAAGCTGTCGTTCGCATTGCGGTTGGAGACAACAAGGCACTCGAGTTTCTTGAAATGGGGAAGTGCTTCCTTCAGTGCTTTGACGTCAGCGTGAGCCAGGCGGTTGTCGTGATGCCATATGGCGGTCAATCTGAAGAGTTCCCATCCCTCTCTGGTAGGGGCTACCTTCGAGGGTTCGCCTCTCATGTAATAAGGATCGAGCGTGTCACCGGGGTACAGCTGAAGATGAGAACGTCGGTCCTCTGGATGTTCGGGAAGGGTGACTATTCTCTGATAGTTGCGCCAGTCCTCTATAGTGTCCGGAAGAGGGACAGTAGTGTCGTCAATGACCAGTTCGCGGACGCCACCGATGAGAAGAGGGTTCTCTGAAACCATCTCAAAGACATTCAGATCAAGCTGGTGGCAAGAGAGATAGAGGAAAGGGAAAAGATATGGCGACGCAATCCGGTTCAGTCGCTTGCAGCTTTTGCGGACAGCTTTGATGGCACTTCCCGGGAGGCGCTCGACGATATTGTCGATAAGCTCGTCCGGGCAGTCGAGTAAGCTGACAGACGCCATCTTGCCTTGACGACTGGGCGGGCTGTGAGTGTTGAATGCGCGGCCGTCAGATGCGGTGAGATTGGAGAGGAAATCTTTGAGGTGGAGCACGAAGCGAACTCTTGTGGTGAGGGCGGGTCACCGTGGTGTTTGGTTGTGTAACCCCGGAATATGGACCTTGTATTCCGGTTCCTGTCATCGAATTTGCACTGGCACGGCCTTGCAGTGACATTTCTATACATTTCTACATGTTTACTTATGGCAGGCAATAATCTGCCCCCTCATCTTCACTGCCTCGCCTCTTCTTTCTCTTCCCCTCTCCAACCACGCTGACCACAACACATCAACAAATAAGCAAGATGGCTCCCAGCCTGCTCAGTTGCCCTGACGAGGTCATCGACCACATCGTCAAGTTACTTCCCAATGTCAAGGCCGCTCGCGAGACCTGCAAGAGACTCAACCGCATTGCCTCGCCGTATCTGTTTCCCGTTCTTTACATTTCATGTCATCAACTTGACCTTGACGTCTTTCACACGGTCGCCAAGAATCCGCTCCTCATCGGAGGTGTTCGCGAACTTGTTATCGATGACACCACTCTCCCTGTCTCGATTCCAGATTGGCCGACCTATCAGAAGGTGCTAAGTCTCCCGGACTGCTCAGAGATCCGCAGATCTTTCCTTGAGCGGGCGGCATCTGAGAACTGGTCAGACTGTGATGAGCCCAGAGAACATTGGGAGCTCTTCGATAGCGTTTTAAAGGGTCACCATGAGAATCGCCTTGCCCGCGCAGACTACCACGCTCTTAAGCAAGCACTACCCCATCTGAAGCGCCTTAGGAGTCTTGTCCTTACGAATCGCACTGCTAATGATAGTATTGATGATGACTTCCGAGAGGGCGCTCAAAGCCTTGAATCGTCTAGTCCTACCTTCAAATTCTGGAGACGATTTGACTCCAAGAGGGACGAGCCGGTGTCTTTCGCTCCGAGATGTGATTGGGTGCCGACTGGCCAAGGTCTCCGGAACAAAATGCCAATCTACGGAATGGATTGGTTAGATGACCGATTGACCGACGACATCACGCCATGCGGAGTACCAAATACCCTGGCAGGCTCACCTGCCTTTAAAGAACTTGTCAGTAAAAGGTTCTTCAATAAGGAAATCAATGTACGTTGTCTAAGTTTTCTCCATTCCCATTTCTTTATGTAATATGTCTTTTGTTTTTCTGTGACTGACTGCCAGACTTAGGGTCGCCAAGATTTGACCGACTGGGAATCTTTCTTGTATGAGCGTGCCGGACGCCTAGAAAGAGTTAGTACACACAAACTCTTTATTCTGGCACGGGAGGCTCGGGTGCTACACCTTGCTCTCCTAGTCCTTGAAGATGAAACATTGCAGTCTCAACTTGGAGAGTTCAGAGTCGATGCATCTTGCGACATGCTTAACATAGACTGGTCGCCCGGTCTAGCTATCACCCTGTTCGCCAAACAGTCACCATTTCCTACCCGACTAGCCAAAGGGTTCAGCGCCACGAACATAACAAAGTTCAATCTGACTCTTGGATCCGGTCTTCCGCTTGATGTTGGCATTGGGGAGCGCCTTCGTACCATCTTCGAATCCATGCCGCAGCTTGAGGAGCTGTTCTTCGAGCCTCACGACATACACCACTTTCCCGCCATCCCGACCGAAAAGACTTTCCCGAGACTACGCAAGATCACATTCAACTGCGGACTAATGCGCTTGGAGCAATTGTTCAAATTCCTTCGATCCCATGGTGCGACATTGAAGTCACTTGTTGTCGAGCACTGCAAAATCGTGCTGGAGCCAGAGAACGAACCTCAAGATATGTTACCCATGCTCATCTCTGAGCTGCGTTCTCTCCACCGTGATGGCGCACTAAAGCTTGAAAACGGCCTAGTCAGCGAGCTGTTCCATGGCGCTGTGCCACTAACCTATTGTGCGAAATTGTACGGGTTCAGAGATGAGTACAGCGTCACTTGGGACTACAAGGGAAAGGGAGTGTGGGAACAACGGGTGGAAGTGGACTCAGAAGATGATTGAGATATTTGAGATGGGTAAGAAAAGGGATATGAGGATAAAGCACGTTCTATGTACCATGGTGCCGCGCTCAAGCTAGAAAACGGCTCAGTCAGAGAACTGATTCATGACACTGTGCCCCAAATCTTGTGGGAGATTGTACCAGTCCAAAGATTCCTAGTGGTATATTAGCTACTCAATAGTCCAGCCACGATATCTATCTCAAAGCTAGACAAGACCGAGTCTTGCAAGCCGGTCCACAACCTCTCTTGAAAACCTGACTTGTTCGTTCTCTTGATCCACTCGCCGAGCATAGTAGTCGCAAGTGCCCAGCCGGCATACATAATGCAATCTACCAGGACTCCCGCCGTTCTCGCCGGTTACCTGAGCTTTGCTGGACTCGCTGCAGTAGCATGGTGGGTTATCCGGGCTGTTGCCTCTTACGTCTGCAAAGCTCAAGAACTTTTGACAGTTTGTGCATTTATAGTATGGCCGACCTGCGTTGCCGTTTCGGTTCGATGACCGTGTGACTAGGCGTCGGCTGAGATTGTTGCAAACGAAACAGACTGGGGGAAGCGACGGCGCCGGAGCGAGGGGAATGTTGAAAGTCTTGGACGTTAGAGCATCCTGTTTGCCGAGTTAGTAGAGTTAGACCACCGAGGAGGCTGTTGAGGACCCTCATACCATGATGGAAGTACAACTTCATGTGTCGACCGGCTATGATGAACTTGCAGAACATGGAATGATGGGTTTATATGGACCGCCGTTGGAGGCCGACCAGGCTTTGTCACCGGAGAGTAATGTGACACGTAGAGCCCTGTCCATGTAAGGTGTTTGGCATTGAACTGAAATGATTGGACGTGTTCGTCCAATAGAATTTCCGAAAGAGGCCTCAACAAAAGTATGAGGCCTACCGTCCCAGACCCCGCACAAAGAGGAGAAGCGAAGATTAACGAATTTATAAGTCTCATCCTTTCAGTATCCGGACAGCTCTGAGCCTACAGAACCCTCAGAACCAACATTTAGGCTATCTTGAACAGGTTATCAAGCATCAGTATGGAGGCTCTCCACCCGACAACATGCGCCAGCTGCGGAATGCGGGCAACCATGCGGTGCGCTGGATGCACAGATGCGCCGGACTACGATCCTGGAGACTCCGTGGCAGTTGTCTACTGCGATCGAGACTGTCAAAAGAAGCACTGGACTGACCACAAAAGTCGTTGCCGTGTCATGAAGCAACGTAAAAAATTGCTGAGGGCAGCCACCATCCTTCGATCAGCATTGTTGACCTATCGAGAGATCCTATATGATATCGACCTCACAAAAATTGAAGCTAAAGATGGAATGCTCTATCTTTACCAGAACCAAAGAGCCGTCGCCTCTCGTATCAAGCGGGGACCTTTTCCAGACCATTTAACCTCCGATGTTCAGCACAGGGAGGCAGCTCTCACTATCAATCAGTGCACGTTGGCCACCGCGTTATTGAGTCGTCTTACCAGCAAGCTTCTCACAGGCGAGTTACTTTAGTTCAGAACAAAACGCTGTGATGCCTTTCTTACATTTGCTAGGAGTGCACTCGAATGCCCAGGTATTGGATATCAAAATCGGAAAACCACTACTGCCACCGAAACTGATTCCTGGCCCCGACCTAAGCAACTGCCCCCATACGGTGATTAAGGTCAGGCTATTATCTTCGACCGAGTCGTGGGTAATTGACACGGCGGGGTGTCAGTATGGATTCCGAGAGGTTCTGGTTCCGTTCAACAAGTACATTGCAGACAAGGCCTGCCGAGTAGCAGGCGCGCCCACGCCCTACAATTGGACAGAAACGAAAGATCTGGATTATTTCTCTACGCTGCCTTTGATGAACAACTCACGAGCCCAGAAGCAGGACCGAGAGGTGGAACGAAAGGCTCGGTTACACTTTGCCGACTTCGTTGACAGACATGTCAATGTCAATATACTGGATGGTTCTGCTTTGGATTTTAGCAATAAGCTCGCCAGTCTGGTTGAGAGACTTAAGATACATATGCTGAGCTTTGCGGAATCTCAAAATGGAACTCGGGGATGATTTTTCTGTTCTTATACAGGTTTCGGATTGCCTCAAGATAGAATATTAGATCGGGATGTCAATGTGTATATGTGTCTTAAATGAGTTACCTTTCTGGATGTTAATTTCGGCGTATTTCCTTTAGGATCGCCTATCAGTTCTTATCAAAGGTTTCCAAATCTAGAAAAGTGCAGAACCTCCCAAGTTTCACTGCCTTGTCCCATGACCGTGCTCAGTGCTGTTGGTTGTTGTGTTGTTGGTTGCTGTTGTCCCACTTTTGCATGCAGCTAGGCAAATCAGGAAACACATCGCTCGGCAAGAAACAGGGAGTAGCCTTTGACCAGGTATTTCAATAAGCCATAGAAGATGCTCTTGCTCGATATCTATATATATAAAAAATGCTGGGAGTCTTTGTCTACTGTAAGCATAACTTGTGCCTTCTAGGATATCCTTAGAGAGTCTCTTGTAGCTGTCTTCGCCGCTGATCTGTAGCCATAGCCCTTGAGGCAGGTTCGCGATGTCGCATAGTGTAGGATATGTTGAGAAGTCCGGAGGCGGCCGAGGCCACTGACCGATCACTTGTCGTACAGGTACGGTGGAAGTCATCTTAAGATTGTTATCTTAAGTTGACAGACTTGCTTCTATCGGGCAGCTTACCTTGCGTGTGTTTCGTGTGCTCTGAGCTGATCATCCTTGCAGACGAGCAGCAGCACTCATTTATACGCCTTTAGAATCAGTCATCAGACTATCTAGCTTTCAGCTAAAAGCAAGATCTTAGGCAATTGTGTGGGCGATGAGTATTTTGCCCGTATGTGTTTATTGGTGTCCTTTACCTTTGTGGCCTGGAGGCTGAAGCCTCTTTTGAAACCCAAACCTTACCGCAGTAAGCATAACTTGATAGTTTTGTGAGGTTGATCAGTTAACTCTCCCCACCCCCCGACTGGTCAAGTTAGATTAAATTTTACCCCAATAGATAAGTAGGGAGCTGGGCCGCTGCTAACCCTTTCCTGGATTACTACTGCATGACGACGGAGATGGCGATACTGATTAATCTTAACATCCATGCCAGTGTTGGCTCGGACTTTCGGGTCATGAATGCCATATATGGAGGCCATGTGCTGAGGACACGCGCACAGCTGCTTCCCTTTTTCTTTAAACTGCAGGGGAGGAATATTCCCTCTGGCCAGTACAATTGAATTCGACTTTCAGGCAGAAGCCGGCCCTGAACAGCAGCAAGATTGCTTCTAGAACTGTTGATTCTGCAACCAGCGCAGAGAACCACCCGGATTTTATGCAATGACTCTCCTGATGACGATTGGTCTAGTGCTTACTCTGCTTGCCAACCTGGGGTCTTGCTACTCCAAATTCGCCCGTCCTCCAGAGTGGGACTCAGAACAAGATGCCGATGGAGACATGTTACTCAACCAACACTACGACACAGGAGATAAGATTCCGATTCTCTACGAGACAAATTTGAGAAACGCCGAACTCTGGATTTGGCAAGTTATGGATGACATCGATGCTGGTGCCCAAATAGAAGGTAGGCTATGAAAGTCTTGTTCCATATCGGTTTACTGACTCCACAACAGGAACAGGAACTTATTGGCAGGCTCAGTACGACATTGCAGGTGCATTAAGCAACAATGAGGACTCAGTTTACTATTTCCAATTGTATGAACCTGACGATAAAGCTCAACTTGCTAGATCCCAGTATGTCAATGTTAGCGCGCCGATGAGCGAGACGCCCGTAAGTGTATCAGTACCTGCGTCTAAGATCTCGAAATTCTCGACAGAAGCCTCTACACTGCAAACATCGACAACTTTAGCCGGCAACACCAATACTGCGCCAACCGATTCATCCTCGAACGATGAAACCGATTCCTCGTCAGAAACAAAGTCAAGCCCTGGACTATCTTCGGCAGCGACTGGAGGCGTGGCTGCTGGTGCAGCTATCGGTAGACTTTTGATCATTGGAGGCATTGGATGGCTGACTTGGAGGAGGCTGGCGAGGAAGAAGCAAAATAGGCCAATTTCTGAACTTCCTGCTGACCTTCCTCAACAGCATCAGCCTGATCCTCCTCAGACCAAAGCGGAGCTGATAGGAGACCCTGGCACATATCCTCCAGGCTATGCAAGAAGCCCGTCAAGAGTCCACGAGGTACCATAAGCAACGGTCAAAGGCGGTAATTTTGTACGTGAATTAAGTCTTGGGAGTATGAACAAATGCTTGCTTAATATTTAATGAGCGTCACAAAAAGCCCCCAGAAATACAATGCGCATGCGTGATAGAAGGCTGCAGAATCCTAATACAACATGGTGGCTGGAATATTCCCATACCGCATTTATACGAGCCTGAGACAGAGGCATAACGTATCCTGGTGGAGTATCAGGGCTTGAGGGTGTGATGATAATCCTTGGAAATAGTCTCTTCTCCCGCTTTGAAATACAGACAACGATATAATAATGCTCGTCTTGATCAATCTGGCTGCCGTCCTCCGACTATCTGATATTTTTCCACAAGCCCGTCGTTGTATTCAGTGCAGATAGAGGATGATAACCAGATTTGGCAGTAAAACTGCCGAGGACAATATCGGGATCTGGGTGACGATATTGCACTGGGTCTTGAAATGACTATCACTGATCAATGACCCTACCAAATTCGTGACCTGTGTGAGTTGGTAGCTGCGTTACAAGTAGATTATATACTACCTGATACCAGTTGGTAAATTGAGATTTGATCCTTTTTACCAGTGTCACTTGTGAATTTGGATACGAGAACCAGTAGTCAGTATTGTCAATGCTGATGATCACACGGGGTCAAAGCAGGTAGAACAGGGGGCATCAGTGTGTTTTTATTTATTCCTATATGGGACCATGCTTTCGTGGAAGCTGAGGGTATCTCAGGTGTAACACTTTGCTCTAAAATCCCGAACAGAACAACAACCGTCAAGATGACGGAATCAGACAATGTGCCCATGATCCCGAATTGGATGCATCCAACCCTCTTCTTACCCAACAAGACGCAGCCAACAAAGCGGTAGGCCTCCCCTAGTGCATGGTCTTCCCCATCAAACCAATACAGCCAATCAAGTACCCACAAAGCCCTTGATTACATTTTACAATGTAGCCATCTTGACCGAGCTGAAATGCAAGGTCGACCCACCAAGTCGATGCTCTCAAGTCACCGGTTTTGGGGCCTGTTTGAAAATGTAAATATGAATTGCTTTGGAGCCCTGATTGGATCCTGGGTAAGACATTCTTATCTGCAGAAATGATGAAAGATCAGATACAAAAGCCATCAACTCTCGAATTTTCCGACCAAAGATTATCCAACAACATCATTCCTCTTTCATTGTCGCAGCAGCCTAGTTTATGAATTTCATCGAGAACTATCCTCAAATTGAGGACGAGTCCACGGAAGTAAACTTCGTGGACTCGGACTATCCCCTCGATCGTATGTACACAGCCCAAGTTATGATACAGTACTCTGAAGTACTCCAGTAGCCACTTGACTAACGTTATGCCTACCTAAATCTCAGTCTCGCCGGCACAGTTCCCGGACCCATCTATCTTAATGCCTTCTTCTGATACGAATCAATGGTTTAATTCAGAACACTCGACACTTGAAAATGCTCCTCCCTTTTCTTCCATGGATCACCCAGACATGTCTGGCTTGGGCATGGACTATATGACTCAGACCGTGAATGACGTTTCCAGCGTTGATTTCTCACCACCAATGGCAGAGGGGTATTTGGATTTCAACTACCCTGAGCCCCTTTCCTTCTCTATTACAGATCCTTTAAGTTCACTGCTCAACCTTCCTGAACCCCAGGGCGAAGTATGTCAAGGGGATATGTTGCTTTCTGGTTCACTGGATCTTGACTTCACTCTGTAGAGCGGAGATCCCGAGTACAACCAGACAAGCGAGCCTGTCTCCGATATATCCTGTCCTCCGTTTCAAGAAAATGGGGCTACAAAAACACTCTCATTCAACAGTACTGCATCTGATCCCCATCATTTTTCTGACACGCTGTCTGCGAGCGAAGGTCTGAGCTTTGAGATGATGGATGACCAAAAGTTTGAAGAGTATCCTGTTACTCGTTTGAAAAATAACGAGTTCATCGAGAACGGAAAGTTTGTTTGCAACAATGCGGACTGTCAAAGGGCCTTTGACAAAAACCGCGAGAGGAAGTAAGTCACGACAGGTTTTCGAGTTTCCTCTTGCTAACCAACGCTGAAAGTAACCATCTTCGAACGCATGCAAAGCCTTTCCATTGTTCCTGGCCTGGCTGCCAGGCCAAGGCTTCATGGAGAAAAGACATCATTCGCCATTATGATAGTCATTACTCGCAAAAGATCATTCCATGTCTGCAATGTGACGAGGCTTTCACAAGACCTGACAACCTCAAGAGACATGTCGAAGAAATCCACGAGGGGAAAAGAAGAAAGCAGAAGTCTTAGCTACAAACTTTCCCTAATCATGCATACCGAAATAACTATCTGCCTTGCTCGTCCAGTAATTCATCATCAGAACCCTTGACTAAATAACCCCTTCACTGGTCGAGTTGACCTGAAGTATGAGGCAGCAAATCATGCTAGCCGCTTTGGTTGATACACTCGCCAATCAAGTCAGTCATCCAAACCTACACCTCCATCCGATTCCTCGTAACTATCTACAGACTCATCATCAGTGTCATCAATAGTCTCGTCATCATTGAGATGTGCCAGTGAATCAGAATCTGTGACTGCTCTCTTCGTTAGATTGTACTTGAATGCAAATGTGACGATGACTTCAAAGGAACTAACCGTTACTGTGTCCATCGCCGCTCTCAAACGCTTCTCCAACTTCAGAAAGTGAGACAGATCCCATAACCGCAGTGATATTTGTCACCGAGTCCGGCTGCCATGGAGTCGGTTGCTGTTGGGATATAATCTGCTCCTCTACAAGGTTGCTTAGCTCTTTGCTAATATTGGCCAAAACGCGGCGCTGGTCTGGCCAGTGCTGACTCTCCCCACCCTCAGGTAGATCGATAGGACGCCAAGTCAGATATGACTTTTGATGAGATTCAGGCTCAGCAAATCTGCCCGGGTGCCATTTGAAGTATAGTCTGCAGCACAAGCAAGCAAGCTTGCTACAGGCTATGTAACGATCATGGCCTACAAACTTGCGTCCATTGCGATGGAAGTTCTCGAGCATTTGGATCTCCGCATGGACGCCATGATTTGTTTTATCATCGTCATGCATAGCTCTGATCGCATCTTCAAGCCGAATTGAGCCGTCCAATTGCCCGAGATAAGCTTGCATATCCTTCAGGCGTGAATCTCCCGCTGGAAGCATTCTCCTGAGTATAGAATCCAGGTTTCTCAAGCCATCTGTCATAGGCATCTTTGCTGCGACTGGGGCTTCTACTCTTCTGATTTCGTAGGAGTTTAGAAGCGGCCTCAGCAGACGTGAGTCATTGACAAGATTGATAGGTATGCGAATCTTCTCAGCCAGACGGCCAATAACATGTTTGACTGAGCGAAATGCCTCTGCTGTTGCTTTTGGAGCTACTATCAGCTCCTGTCGTAAAGCCTCTAGTGTTGCTATCTGAGGAGCGTGGCGAGCATTGTAAGCAGCCCGACAAAGGATTAAAGGGTCGGCTGTAGCAGAAGAGAATTGGGACAGCCAGTCTAGTAAAGCGGTAACCCCTAGTTTCTGGTCAGCTAAATGTCTTTTTGGGAGTACTTCTGTCTCACCAGGCGTCTGAATAGTGTCGAGATTTGCAGTTAAGTAAGCCTTGCAGAAACGCGTAGACCGATGTAGGATTCCACGTTCTTTTCTCAATCTTGGAGTCGCAAACTGGACGTATCTAGCTGTTAGTATCGCTATTATTGTTTCTCTTTCTGCTTCCGTCGAGTAAGGTTCTCTTCGTAGAGTCTCCAGGACAGTAGATAGAAACGCGATGACGGAATCATTTGGCGACCCGTTCGATGCAATCCAAAATACAACACCGTTGTCGAGAGACTCAAGAGCCATTGAGGTTGTTGTTTTCCCGCCTTTTTGGTAGTCGCAAAAAAAGCACAAACTTGAAAGGAACCTTCGTCTCACGCCTTGGAGGTCTGTAGGGGGTTGGGGGATGGTATGGGGACCATTGGCTCTTTTAAGGATATGAAAGAGGGCAAGGAACTCAAAAATTCGAGAAAGAATTCTCGTGTACTTGTCTAAACGTGGTGGTCCGATACCCATATTGATAGCAGGTTCTGTCGTAAAAGTCACTGGAGACTAGGTAATCTTAGAAATGCAAGTGTTGTTATAAGAGGGATGAAACCAGCGTGAAAGGGATGTCTAGGGAAGGGCTGCCTTTATACACTTATGAATTTTTTCTGGTTTCGAGTCTTTGAAGCCAAGTCAGGTTTTCTCGCCTCTTTTGGTAGGCTTCCCGCATATGTGGGTAGTGTTACAAGGCGGAGAGTTGAAAATAAAAAATCGGCTAGTGTCGAGCACAATGGATGGTTGGATGGATGCCTTGCCACGTATACCAACTTTACGACATGGCATCGAGGCAATTAAAATCACGTATGTTAACATGTCGGGCTTTGAGATGGAGGGTATAGTAAGAATAGCTATCTCTTTATGAAGTCAGATATTAAAGAATGAACAGAATAAACGGGAAATACGACAATAGAATGGTGCCATAAGCAGAGTCGGGAGAGAGCAATAGCAAGTCTTGATAAGAAATTATCGTTCTTTCTTCCATGTTGTCTTAAGTTTCCCTTCTTGGGAAAACAACAGTCCGGTATTTCAGCCTTCGATTGAGTGCGGGGTTGGGCCTTGAAACTGAGCCAGGCATACCTGCAGTGTCCAAAGGGAGCTGAAGCAAAGCCATCTATCTCGTCAAGCCTTAATGTGCAAATCCAACCCTCAGAGCCTGAATTTTCGTGCGGGGTTATTCGCTCATTTTTAAAGTGATTGCGCAAGTTGGTAGTCAAATGTCAAGAATCGATCGTTAGGTATGTCGGAAGACAACTGCCACCCCAAGAGACCTTTGAGATAAGTCATAACGACGGCATTTAGAGTGCGAAGGTACACTGGGCTTGGCTTAAATATGCTCTGCAGAGCTCTATTTCTACTTGTCTTGTCAATCTAATAACACTCTGGTGAGTCTAGCCCCAAAGAACCTACCTAATAACAATCGTTTTCCGATCCTGCCAAATTGGCCCAGTAGGAGTAGCTTCCTGGTAGTCTGGCTCAAAGTATCCGACCCTGTAAAAAAAGCCACTGCTTTGTTTAAGGACTATGCCTTGTGCGATATATTTGCCCACGCTGCGGATTGCCAAGCAAAACAACTCCTTCTCAGTCGGAATATCCTTGCTATCCCACCGGATTACAATTGGGGCAGAAGCCACTTTTCCACCGAGCTTGAAGTAGACGGGCCGGGTACCCCGCAGGTGAATCTTGAGCAATGCTCCAGATACTTCTAAACTCCCTCCTTTAACGCGCCCATATTCAACCTTTTCATCTGTAAGTTCAGCCTGGGAACTTTCCACATCTAAATTGAACTTATCGGAGTTGCCTTGGTATGGTATGGTACCTGGCCAGGATATGCCGCTACGGGCCAGGTGCCACGACCAAGTGGGGGATCTCTCTTCCGTCGATAGTATATCCGGGTAGGTGGCTTCATCATCAAGATCTTTGATATACCACAGCAAGCCGAAAGCTAGCCAGGAGGTCCACAGCCCTGCCCTGTACTGGTCGGGCCCGATGTTGTGTCTTTCGGCGTAGTCTGCTGCAACAGCCGCGAAGGCTGGTAGTCGATCTTCAGCTTTCCCGATGAACCTAGTAGTGAACTCTTCAACCATGTCTGTCCATTCGTAGGACGCCTTGACTTTGACAACCGTGGAGTCCTTATCAAGGGGTTCTTCATCATTTGATCCTCCGTCAACATGGTAGCCACGAGGACATCGCCAAATCATTTGTGAGCTCCCAAATCGTATAACGCGATGTGCAAGCTTGTTTTCTTGTAAGGTCCAAGCACGTGAATCAATGGGTTCCTTCCTGACGCGTCTGATCTCTCCTTCGGCGCAAAATGCAAACTCTTCAAATCTGTTCCCCTCATTGTCGACTCTGTGCCACGGGATTGCCCAAGTATTTAGATAGCAAGACTTAAGGTCGCGCTCACTGAGGAAGCCTTGGTTGCTGTTTGATGCCAAGGCAGCCGAAATAACAATAGTAGCGCTCCGGTAGATTTCCCACATCTTAGAAATCTCTTTGCTTTTGTCCTCCTCCCAGTCTTGAACTATACAAAGAGCATCCACCCAAAGGTATTGAAGATCAAGGGTGCGTGCTACCTTTACTGCGTCTCGCAACGTGCTTGGTAGCTGAAAATACTCAAACCCCTGTTTTCGCATAGCCAAAGTTTCCTTCTCTGTCTTGAATCTGTTGTGGCCGGTATCGCCCCAGCAGTAACTCAACGCTGCATATGATACAAACTGGGCCGTCTTTGTATCTTCAAGGCGCAAGGTCTTGCAATCAGAATCTCCTATATAAATCAGTCGACTAGGCATCTCTTGCTCAGCCGTCTCCCTACATTCTTTGTGATGGTCCAAACACACTTGCAGCCAACGCTTTGCCGTCAGTAACTCAGCTTTGGATTGCAACGGCCTGTTCGCTATACGGCTGCTGAGACAGCTTCCTGGAGAATATTAGACAGTTGCTACTTAGGTTATGGTTGTGGGGATATTACCTTCGTCAGTAAAGAGTTGCATCGGTCTCTGATCTATATCTTGACTATTGTTGTCCTTTTGTATCCAGTAGGAGGCAAGTTGGCTTGCATCTTCTTTGGGTGGAACTTTGATCTCAAGAAACCAATCACCCAATTCACCCAGCACACGTGAAGGAACAAGGGGATAAAATAGCTGAAGCCGCTTGCCACATGCAGCTCCGCAGATCTCGCGTAGTAGATCAGACATTGAAGGGAAGCAGACGTCTTGGGCTTGATGTAGCTCCGTGAGCTGTAGGGAGAACATCACACAGCCACTGTTGGCAAATTCGCATACTTGCTTTAGGGTATACGTCCGCCGAATCTGCAGACTCTGGCCTTTTATTCTGTCTTCTGTATCCATTGCATCTTCAATTATAATGAAATTGCGGCATAGCCGACAATAATGAGGTTGAATGCCTCCTGGTAGCTTTGGTATTTTCTGCCGAATCTCATTCATCATGGCGAGCTCAAGAGGAAAGCGAAATTACATCAAGCTTTGTGCAAAGTGGCAGTTATGAAGACTGTCACACTGACTCTAGGCATCAAAACAGATGATGTGGCATCTGACTGGTAATCTCGATGCAATTTCTCATATCTGATTGGATTATGCAACATTTGTCACCTCTTTATCACAACCTAACATGAGAAAGCTGCACGTGAGATTCATCCACCAATTGTCTCCTGCAACCCCCGCATCAGTTTTGTTCAACTTCGAAAACTTCTTTTCTTTCACGATTCTGGCGCTGCCACGCATGTATCATTTATCAATCCTCCGACATATATTCAAAGATCAGGAGCGCTTATGTCACGTTTATCCAGCTTAACATTCACCAATCACACACGACTTGTGCTACGCTTCCCCAGTACAACCGTGAGCCTTGCTGATGAGATCACGACGGACTCACGAATAGACTCACGACTCACTGGGAGCCACCCAACTATATAAAGATTCGATTGGTAGTAGATTGAACTCATCTCGCCAGCTACCAATAAGACTTCCTTACGTCAGTGAGCCTAACGCGCATTACATGACCATTAAGAGACAAGATATTATGACGACTGCCCAGCACAACGCCCTACGCAATCCGCAAGCATAAACCTAGTACGGACTAGTTTCCCTGTTTTGAATCTTCAGCCGTCACGATATGCCTTCCACGACTGGTATTCGCTGTGGTAGATGTGATAAGGGCTTTCGATCACACCGTGCCAAACAGCAACACATCCAGGATTCTGACAACCACCAGCTTTGTGCTTATTGCATCAACCCAACGGATTACGAGACAAAAGAAGACCTAGATAATCATTTGGAGAAAGTCCATCATATATGCACTTCTTGCAATTATCAACGTTTTGGGGACGCCCATCGACTGGCTCAGCATGATATGGACAAACACAATATATGCATCGTGTGTCGCAGAAGCTTCCAAACCAGGCAAAACTTGAAAATCGTTCGTTTTTGTACCCTTTTAAATCGTCTGACTTCAAGAGAAGCTGACATTTATTATAAAGCATAAGCTTATCCATGCTGAAAGAACCATTGAATGCGCAGGCTGTAACAGGATGTTTGTTACTGAGTCTGCTATGCTGCTGCACCTGGAAACTGGAACATGTGCTTCTGGTGCTGACAGATATTTTGTCTCGGATATAGGGCGGCGGTGCTATCGAGCATTTTACTACATTTCTTACACTTCAGGTTATCCGTTCCAGTGCCCAACGTGTGAGACACAGTTTGGTCTCATGAGTGGCTTGGTCCAACACGTCGAGAGCGACCATTGTGATGAGTGTCTGGATGAAGATAGACCATTGAGGGTATTCTTAGGTCAGTTGAGGTTGAGATTGGGTTGATCACTTCTGCTTGTGGTTGTTGGCAGTGACCGTGGTGACCATTGTTGATGGTCTGGTGGAATTATTTAACACTAGGTCATGGCTGAAGTGGTAGAGATGTAGCTGTCAGTGTCTAGATTGATCGAATTATTGCTTTCGTATATGCTTCTGTCCCAAAAACTGGAAGCCGCTCCTAAGACTATTTTCTCGGACCGTTCCATATTTGCAGGTTCGGTTCTAGTCATTCTATCAAAATGTTCCTTACGGCAAGTCGCTTGTAAAAGATTATGTCATTTGTTCTTTGGCTAATCAGAGAGTCTTTAAGTCTCACTGAGTCTACAGAGATTCTTTTCTTACTTCGCAAGTACCCAACTCATCTTGCGTTCAACGGCCGCGCCTCTGCGAGCTCTAATCGCCCTTTAAAGGGATTCTCAACTAATCCTGCTAACGACCCCATCACACCCCTACACCTATGGAAGCTCGCAGTAGTTGTATAACAGGGCTCTTAGTAGCTATTAGATGGATTCACGCCTGACAGGTTGGCTGGTGGGACTGAAGTCTGTGGAGATGAAAGGTGTTTCTTCTATTACAACCCCAAAGGGTTGATAAAACCGCGGGCGCTCATAAGTCCAAGTACTTCCGACCCATCGCTTCTGATGAAATAGCAGGTATTCCTGCAAGACTTACATATCTAAACAGCGGACTTGTGGGGTAGTATGAACGACTGACTGAGTGAGGTCCAGGTCCCGCTTCTCACAGTCACCATAGCGAAGCATCAAGACAAAAGAACACGGGCCCCCAGGGGTATATGAGATGTTGGTCATTAAGAATATAGTCTCAATTGCCTTTGCCCGTGCCGATGTTTTAGTAGTGTTGCTTCCAATATATAAATTATCACTTTGGAGGAAGATGCAGCAGATGGGTTTTCAAGCATGAGTGGAGTCCCATGTCTGAGAGCTTCTTTGAGATTATCTTGGCTATCAGTCGTGATCCCGAGGCATCGCGAGGTTATGTTATGGTTAAGCTTGGATGGGAAAGCAAAACCTTCTCTTGTAATAAGACTTTGATATTAGTAAGCTCAGCTTGTACTCAGTTGCAGAGATCAAACAGCATGTGTCACTTGGTATTACGCTTGAGGCTACCAGCTAATATAATCCTAGTTTAATAGTTGCTTATCGTGATGGCTACAACAACGCTGCACTTCATCATGATTGGATCATACGACGTGGATCTACAATATACTGAACCCTCTTCTGAACGACATCAAAACGCATGTACCCACAACTCTCGCTCTCCAGATGGTTGATAATTGCGGCCAGAGTCGTGAAATCCTTTCTGCAAGATGCTCCCGGGCAGTGATAAAGTTTTGACTGATGAATAGGGGAGCCTAAGTGCTGGTTCAAAGACTCCAGCTTCCCGAAGAGACGATGGCAAAGATAACATTCATAAGCCTCAGCCTGATCATTCCATGCTTTCTTTGTGGCGGCATAAGTCACAGTACCAGGCCAAGTAAGTAATTTGTTGGAAATGATACCGCCCGGGTCCCGCTGGCGGATTGCCGCGTAGAGTTTGTTACGGTCGAGAGGAGCTTTAGAGCAGCATCCCCTCTCGAGATGGTGGGCCAGTCCGGTGGCGGTTCCTAACATATCTTTGCAGAAGGGGCACTGGACTGTAGTTGTGCGATGAGCTTTGCCGCGTAGGTGCTTTAGAATGTAAGTCAAACGTTATAAGAAAATACGACATCAAGGTCACAAACCTGACTGATACTATGCCAATCCTGGAATGGACGATCGCAGACGACACAATATAAATGGTCCTGAGCTTCATGGTTGTGTAGCTCATATTCGTCATCAAACTCGTCGTCGCAATAATCACATTCATAGACGATATCCTCCGATTCCTCCGATTCCTCCGATTCCTCTGATTCGCCCCAATGATCCAAATCGTTCATGTGCTGTTCAACTGCATTCCGGCTACCGAAGTAGCGGTCGCATGTGTCGCACTCAAAAGCAGGAGCCTTGTGGCCAGTGGCGTTCATATGCTGCCGCCGCGATTGCCAGCCAGCTGGAAACTGTCGCCAGCATGTTCCACAGGTAGACATGATGAGATGGAGGTTTCTAGTGATCGGTGAAGAGATTGGTTCGTAGCTAAGAATCAGAAATGAGTAAATACGTAGGAGAGCAAGGGAGGAAGATCCCAACAACTGTGGGAGGCCCACCAAGGATAAGGCAGCAACGTAGACTTTGGCCTCACATTACTGTAGCCTAATCTGATAATTGGTTAATTCTTTACCTGGTTGGTTAGGGGCCTCCACAGGCCTGTCTTGTCTCACCGATTTATGCTTTGGTTGGCTGTTCTACGAGAGAAGAGGAAACAAGAATCGAGGGGAAGGATAAGACCGGTGAGGGGTTACAATGGTAACTTCCTGGATAGACCTTTAGCAAAAAGGAATCGATCTGTATATTGACTTCAAACAAAAGTATTTGACTCATTGTCAATATTCCTAGATCTAAACCCTTCGATTGGAGGAGGGAGATAATCCTTTAGATGTATACACACCTATCAGGAATTCCTGCAAGGAAAGGACTGACTACTATCTACTAACACCAGCAGATGACTCTCTCGAAAATGACACATAGAATCTATCTAATGCTACGAGGCCTCAATATCCCTCTCATAGATAGCCTAGCGATGGCTTATGATAGAATATCCAACGCAACCCACTTTTTCTTCTTGTTCTGTTTCTTGCGACCAGGGCTTTTAGTCTCACCAGTTGATTCTGGAGCCGTTTGGCTGTCTTTATAAGTCTGTGGTGAGAGTGAACCCCAAAACTTTGCCGAACTCGATGATAGAAAGGCTCCCTCCACGTTCTCTACAGTCTCCGGCACCTTTTGCTTACTATCCAATTCTTCAGCCAAGGAATTTCCCGTCAACGGTGTCTGCCTCGCAGCATTATTGCAAAGGCTCGAAAGCGATGGTTTGGCAGTAAAGAGTTGTTCTATTACTGGATCGTCAAACCACACACCTTGAGGCTTATTGAACTCCGCATCACTACCCTCGACCTTCGAGGAATTTCTTAGACTGGGAAATGGATTGTTGCTATCAGCCTCGAGTAGAGTATTGTGTTGTTGCGTTGAAACTTCACTGGTACTTGGAGCATCCGTGGCTGGTGATTTAGGCTTGAAAGCTCTGAGACGATTACGGTGAATTGGAGGCTTTTTGAGGCGAGCGGCCATAAACAGCTCACGGACCCGTGGAAGGAAACACGTTTTGCCAATATCCCGCACCGTCTCGTACCGTTCTGATTCGATGTCAGCCGAGGCTCCGTGATCTAACAGTAGCTATAAAGTTTGAATAATGCGATCTTCTAGCTCAGAGCAGTTTTGATAGACAGCTTCATGGAGGGGTGTATTCCCAGGAGAGTCAGAAACGCTTGGGTCAGCACTGCGCTCTAGTAAGAACTCCACCACTTTTGGCGAAGCAAATCGACAAGCGACATGAAGAGCCGTACTCTGGCTTGTCCGTATGACGACTAGATTCCCGGGATTGAAATGGCCTTGTAACAGGCGTATGGATATTCCAGCGTGGTCTTGGCTCAAAGCAGAGAATAGAGGGAGATAGCCTTCATCATCATATAATCCTGGATCCGCTCTATTGTTGAGTAGTAGTTCAACCAGCTTTTCGTTGCCACCACTGCAGGCAAAATGAAGGGTCCTTACCCCGCAGTGGCTGCAATCTGCTGAGCGCCAACAGGCATGTTGACAAAGATGCAAGCGAGATACCGCCGATTTGAGATTTGGATCTCCTCCATAGCGAAGCAGATGGTGTAGAGTCTTGGTCAACATTGATTCCCACAGGGCCTTTGAGTCGTCCCGTCTATTCAGGAGATAAAAAGCTCCTCTGAAACCTCGCCATGGCGCCTTTTTCATGGCTGCCAGCCCAAAACGACTCAACCTATTCGGATCAGCTCCCCTAGCCAGGAGGTTTTCTGTTGTTCTCGGCAGAGAGTAACCAGAAGAGATTCGAAGGCCAGCATCAAGCAATGCTTTATTCTGTGGTTGCGCCACAGCGAGGCACAGAGGCGTCAGGTCTGGGAGATCATTTCCAGGCTCCCAAAGATCGGTGCCAAGCTTGATAAGATGACTTGCCACATGGGGAGCATCTCCGGTAATAGACAGGTGAAGATATGTGATTTGTTTGAGCTTAAGTTGGAGTACAAAACTTGACAGGATCGATGTCAGCACAAAGTATTGCGGTAAGAAGAGGGACGGGAGAACTACCCCATTCAGCTCCCTGCTCATTTCATGATAGATCAGCCATTGCATCATACGCTGTGAGTCAAGGCCGATAGCACGGAATGTGAACCTCTGGAACACCAGTTCACGACGTCGAAGTTTACAACACACCGCAAAGGTGAACTCAAAGAGCCATTGGGAGGCCCGCCAACGGATATAGCGAGCGCAACGAGTAAAGGAGCTTAAGTCTCTCGACGACCTGAGATATTCCAAAATCTGAAGAAAAATCACCATTGGGAGGCTTGCAATTTAATCCATAAGGAGATGCTTGCGATGTTTCTTGTTTATTTCTAGACGAAATGGCATCTCAGGAATGTCGGCAATGCTTATCTCACCCCCCCCAATATTGTTATGGCACATGATTGGTGTGTTTTCAAGCCCAAGGCTTCCAAGATAACTGTCAAGATCAACGACCAACAGGTGCACGAAAAATCTCTGTATTCTCGTTCAACTCTTATGGTGGACATCTCTTCAATGGTTTCTATAATATCCATGATGTGCTGTCCTTCTATAGTCACAAGGTAATGAGATACTGTCTAATGTTTATTCTTCCAAGGTTTCACCAATCACAGCAGCTTTGCTAGATAAGAGAAACTTTTATTAAGGCATGTATAAGATTGGAACTATATACATTCTGCATGCGTAACGCAGTCAAGATATCCAGGCCCAGATTTCGTATTCATTCTAGTATTGTAACAGACCCAAAAGGGTGTCATGAGTAAGTGTATGTAGATCTTAATGAGATACAAAGAGCGAGACTCTAACCAGAGTAACCCCAGCGAGGGGCATTGATGATGATACCACAGATGACGCCGGAGATGACACCAGCAACGGGGAGAGTGATGATCCAGCCCATGTAGATCCAGGCAACCATGCGCCAGTTGATAGAGCGCCAAGTACCAGAGCAGAGACCAACACCAACGGTAGCACCAGTGATGCACTGAGTGGTAGAGACGGGGAGCTCTGAATAATGCGTTAGTCGCTGTGAAAGTGGAGGTTGAGGTGGAGGAAAAGAACTTACTTAGACGGGTGGCAAGGATGATGGTGACAGCTGCTCCCAACTCCATGGAGAAACCTCGAGATGGAGAGTGGAGAGTGAGACGGTTACCAAGATTGCGCATGATGTTGTATCCATAAGTCCAGATACCAAGAGCGATAGCGGCACCGCCAAAGCAGCTACTCAGGGTTAATTGTTGATCATATCAAAGTCCATGGAGTGTAAGACTTACAGAATCCAGACAGGGACAGAAGACTTGCTACCCTCAAGATTGCCAGTTCTCCAGATCTGGTAGATAGTGGCATAGGGACCGATAGCGTTGGCGACATCGTTGGCACCGTGAGTGAAGGAGGCGGTACAAGCAGTCATGACTTGCATAAAGGTGTAAAGATACTCAGCGCGGTTGTCGTAGTGGGCGACGTGAGCATGGATTTCGTCCAAGTCACCGGTAAGCATGCTCTTCTTCTTCTGCATGGCGATGATATCCTGGTCAACGCCAGAGAGGAAAGCCTTCTTGAGATACCAGAAGAGCACAGCGCCGTTGAACCAGCTTCCTTCAGGCTTAGGGCCGACGAGGCTGCGAGGCGCCTTGGGCTCAACGCGCTCTTCAATGTCAGGAGTACCCTCAGAGGAGGTCTTCTTGTTCTCGGTGGTAGCCTCCTTGCCCTCATTGCTGGCCTGGTCTTGGGCACGCACAAACTCATCGCTGCCGTTACGGCCGGCACGACGGAGGCTATCGAGCTCCTCACGGGTGAGATGACCCTCGTAGAAATCCTTGATACCACCAGCAGCACCCTCGGGTTGAGCGGGAGGAGGAGGACGACGAAGAAGAAGGGGACCTTGAGGGATGTGCCACCAGCGAAGCTCCCAGTCGTCACAGACGACGAGGCGGTAGAGCCAGGGGACGAGGAAAATGGTGATGATAAGAGCCCAAGCGGCACCGACGCCGACAATCATACCAGCGGTCTCGGCGTCGTTGAAGTCAACCTTGATGCTACCGCCCTTCCAGACGATAAGCATGGTAAGGAGAGACGCAGTGATGCCGAAGTAGATGGGAGTAAGGAAGAGACCCTTCACAACAGGCTTGCTTCGCAGCATGACACCATACTTGGTAATAAGGAAGATGATAGCAGCAAAAGCACCCGACAGACCAGGAGCAATGATCCAAGCGAGAAAGACCGAAACGACACCAGAGCTAATACCCTTGTCAAACTCAGCCCAGTGAATACCATCAGCACCGACAAGCGCGATACCCATACCGATAACACCACCCATGATGGAGTGAGTCGTCGAGACGGGAAGACCGATGCGTGTGCAGAAGGTGAGGTACAGCGAGGAGGCAACGATGGCGCACATCATGCCGAGCATGAGAAGAGCAGGGTCGGACTCGAACTGGTCAATGTCGACGACCTTGGTGCGGATGGTGTCTGCGACTCGGGCGCCGACACCAACGGAGCCAGCGAATTCGAGGATGGAGCCGAGAGTCATGGCTTGGATGTAGGAGATGGATCGGGACGAGACCGATGTAGCCCACGAGTTGGCGACATCGTTGGCACCTAAACTGTCAGTACCTTATCACGATACAGTAGAGGTTAGAGTGACATACCGATGTTCCAAGCATCGAGGAACGAAAAGATGGTGCCTATGGCAAAGATGTAATCATACTGATGAAGCACCATGATCAAGGGAGACCGAAGACTCGGATTTCTCTCAGTATTCTAGAAGAGAGTGAATTGAACTGATGTCGGACAAGAGCATGGGAAACAGAGCCCGCAGGCTGACTCCTTATATCACCGTACCATGGTGTGTGGAGCGGGTAAGGCTTGGCGAACAAGTTTAATCTTATGCTTGATGGTGCATGCTTCTTTAGTGGCAAGGTCCCCTCGGTGAGTCCTTTGGTAGATTTATCGTCTTGGCGGACGTTCTTGGCACGCGAGCAGGGGGAAGTGAGTATCTCGTGCGTGTGTTCTTGATGGTCGTTGGACAGGGGATATCTGGGTGGGAGGGAGTTTGGATGAAGTTGTGGGGGTTATGGGATAGTGAGTCTTGGTATCATGGCTATGAGGTCGACATGTCTTGTCATTGGTATCTTTGATGCAATTCGGTATGAATGATGATATTAAAGCTGTTGTTTAAGGGTTGGCTGCACGAGTGACAGTGACAAGCGAGGGGAGTTGATGCTCATGCGCTAGGACCATAAGAGTCGCTTGCCTGCAGACGGCTTGTGACTGGCCTCAAAGCTCCAGACAAGGGAGAGCAGCACGCCCGGTCGTATTGCAATGATCAGACTTCGCCGACAATAGCGTCAAACAGACTCCCAAAGAAGAATGTCACCGTTACTACTCTGTACCAACACCGGAAATACAGCCTAGTCCTCAGTTTTGATGACAGAAATACTCATGCCAACGAACCACCCAATTATTCCTGCATCTAAAAGGACACCCTTCTCCGTGAAACTGCTTATGGCGGCTCATCAACCCACGTGCATCAACGATTGTCGTCGAGAGCTTAAAAAGAGGCTCTGTGGAACAGGGGGCGGGAGCCAATAAGATGGGTCAGAGCTCCACGTGGAGAAGCTCGTTCGCCCAGAGATGACCTACCCAGATGCCAAGACTGATCAATTACAGGGGCTAGTATCACTGACTGTATTTTGCTTGAGACATGTCTGTGAAGATCAAAAAGGTTAACGTGAATAAAGTTATTAGAGTTATTCTTCAAGATTTCTTTTTATATCCGTATAACGGCTGTAAATATCATGCAGGACTAAAACATATGGTAGAGTGTAGGGCAATGATGGTCAACTCACCATCGCGATATCGAAAAGACAAACTGAACCGTGACACAGAGACTAACAAAGCCAATATCCCACATCGTCCCATCCATTTCAACCCGTCCCTCGCCAAGATCTCGCCAAGAACCGCGCCACTACTCCTTCTCCCCCCCGCTGCAACATGAGCTTCTCATGCAAGCACGTTTCCTCCCCTCCAAGTCTACCGCTGACGATTCGAAGCTTTTCCACATCCTGTTCCTCGGTGCATGTGGTTCTTGGCTTTAACAGCGGGAAAAGCACCCGGGATTCCCTCTACCCGCTGGTTGGTAGCATTGAGCTAGGAGAGTTCCAACTGTCTTGGCTGTTAACCTGCTTTTGTAATGGTGGTTCAGCTTTCCGGTGATAGCCTTTGGTGACTTGTCTGTTCTAGAAATATCTCCGTCTTGGCTGGTGATATTGAGATCATTGGGGCGAAGCTGAGATTGGGAAAATTCTGTTAGTGGGAGGTTCTGCGAGGATGGTAAAAGTTTCTTGATAAATTTCAGAGGCTTGGCTATCTGGGTGATTCACCAATCGCACAGCTAACTGTCAATGCATGATCTAGCTCTGTATATCCAGTGTATAGAGTACTGAACCGTGATTTATCTTCTTGACTTCCAACGCAGGTCGCTTTCCAGAATTCCAGTCCCAGGGAAACGAACTCAAAGTTCTCTTGCCATCACTCCTCTTTGCTTGTCTTTCTCCCCAATAATAAGCTTCGTTTTCTTTTTCACCTTACTCATTTCCAAAACTCCAGTCGATTCTGATAGCCTCGTCCATTCTCATCAACGTATACCGAACCATCTTCCACGTTGTTGCCACCTGCTCTACCCAACGGGCGTCGCCTTTTTCGGGAGCTTTCACTTCGACCCAACCGTATTGTGACTGCTCAGCATCTACCGGTTCTCCCGGTCGGTTGATCCATAGTCGAGCAATGAACTCGGGGTGCCATCTCCGGTCTCTTTGGTCGTCCTCCATAGCATCCTGAACCTCTGGCCACGTTAAGGGCCTGAACTCAATCTTGTTGGTCTCGGTCCAGTACCTGAATCCAGCCCATTTCCCTCCCTGGTACATACTGCCTCGGCTGTACGCATGGAAACCAATGATCGATGTATCTGGCCAAGATACGGTCGGTAAAATAGTCAAAAGACCTCCAGGATTACGATAGCGTAGGATGACTGTCGGATCCAGCCTCCATCTAATACCAGTACCACTCTGAAGCCGTAGAGAGCCAGAATTTATGAATCCATCGTCTCCTCCCTCATGGATGTTGTTTCTTACGCTGGTTACTGGCCCATATTGCTGAAAACTTTCGATATGCCACCTCTGATGACAACTGTCTATGACCAATGTAAACTCCTTGAGCATTGGGGTGTACTGGCATATAGGTAACGAGGAATCGAACGGCAACTGGGCAAACGCCTCTCGCTCATAACCAGGTACTTGATCTACTGTAATGATGTCAATATCTCTAGTCAATTTTAATCCAAGCACGAGGGAGCGAACCTTGAGCTCCCATCGAGTGCCAAGGCTTTGAGGTCCAATAGACCATGCGCCGGATAGGAAGGCTTGCTTGCTGAGAGGATTTTGGCATTTTCTCCTGGGGAACTTTAGATATATACCAAGGAACCGGGACATTTATCTTGAATGTGTCGTGTAGAGGGTCAAGTCGATACACATCCTTTCCACGCAAACATACCACGAAGTACCGAATTTGATCACATATCGCCTTGATTTCCGGGCACGAAGCGCGGATTCGTCTCAATTCTTCCTCCTCTTCATGCGCCGAACCACTAACCAAGTATACTTGGAAGTGATTCTTTACAAAGCGCGCTGGGGTCGAGGGAATAGCAAGTCTGATGATCTTGATCTTGAGCTCCATAGGCAATCGTTCGAAGGGGAAAATACTCCATGACTCGGGTCATAAGGCAATTCAACCACAGGATGAAGCGTCAAGAAAGGAAGAGAGGAGAACAGGCTAAGAAGAGAGGATGAGTTGGGAAAACCCAATTACACCTACTTACTTTATGTTCGAATTTAGAATTTTCACTAAAAGTTTCTCGAAAGATTCCCCGTTATTTTCGACGCATCATAGATCTACTTTTGGAAATATCAACTCTGTTTGCTAATGTTTTTATGCTATAGGACTGTGTCAGGCCAAGTGGCATAAACTCTAAGCAGTGAGCCACATATGTTATTTTCAGGTGGCCCGTAGCTGGGAGTTAAGAATTCATCTCGCAGAACTTAGTTACACAAGCTTTCAGAATCAAGTCCATTGAGAAACCCAAATTCTCGAGGTCTTGCAAAGAGTGGCCAATTGTTCCACTTCTATAGCATTCAAAGTCGGGCAGAAGAGGGATTGCCCTTAGAATGGCACCCAACCTCCGCTGTAGGCCCGAGACAAAGCCGAGATAACGTCACATCAACCCGTCATACTTTCTATAGAATCAGAAGATTTATATATGCCACTCGTTTGTCTGTCTAAGGTCATACCCTAGGGTAATGCTCTAATCTAGAGTGCCCACGCTGAAACCAAGAACAAGGCAAAGACGATACATCTCTTACCAAGCCAACTTGGCCAGTATTCCATGAGGCCATTTCCGGACACCAAACTTGCGAGCCTCATCTAAGAGAAGCTGGAAAATACCAAAGGCCATAGGAAGAAACCAGTGTTCAACGGGTACAGGCGTAGTTCCAAGAACAGGCTGTAGAGGCGGGATGTACAACCAGAAGATAGCCATAGCAAGCGAAAAGATAATCGCAGGGAAAAGATACCAGTTCTGCGTGTTCGGGTTGAACAGAGGAGGATGCTGAAAGATACTGAGTCGACGAGTTCTAGTCGCCATCAGATTGAACCACTGCATTACGACAAGGTTGACAAAGTAGATAGACGAGGCCTCGTTGGTCTTGGCGAGGTAGTAGTCTGGATCAATACCAGCAGGGAGCTTTCCGAAGCTGAACCACAGCTCGCTGAAGGGAATGCCTTGACGCTGGAGATACCAGAATGCCATGGCGAAGGATGCGACTGTTTGGAGGACGCCGTTGACTCCGTAGGCTTGAAGGATGAGCTGCCAGTTGACTAGACGGTCTTTCTTGATGTTGCGTGGGGGACGGGTAAGGACGTCGGCTTCGGGCTTTTCGTAGGATAGCATTGTGGCGGCGGCACAGTCGGTGAAACAGCTAGTCAAGGTTAATGAGTGTTGAGATACTAGTGCTATGAGTTCTTACCAGATGATGATCATGAGGAATGAAGACAGAGCTTGGGGTAAACCGAAGGCTACAAAGGCCATGACGGGCCAGAACTCGGAGAAAGAGCCGGCAGGCAAGAGGTAGGAGATGACCTAAGATCAATGTTAGTTTCCGATATTCGGCATGGATCACGTTCAAGACATACCTTCTTGAGATTGTCAAACACAACACGACCATACTGCACAGCAATAATGATAGAAGAGAAAGTATCCAGCAACACCATATCAGCCGCCTCCATAGCGATATCTGAGCCACTACCCATCGAGATACCAACATCAGCAGCCCTCAGCGACGGCGCATCATTGACACCGTCACCTGTCATGGCAACGATATTCGCCTTCTGGAACTCACGAACGATTCGAAGTTTCTGTTCCGGCGTTGTTCGCGCAAACACAATCTCCTCGTAGTGGGTTAGTGTCTCCCACTGATGCTCGTTGAGAGACATGAGTTCCGGACCGCTGAGGACAATGGCGCCGAGATGAGAAATGGGCGAGTCTTTGGTGTCGTCGGGGCTGTAGCGCTGGAGAGCTGTGCTGTCGTCGACGGTTTGGGAGGTTACAATGCCGGCTTCGCGGGCGATGGCTAGGGCTGTGAGGGCAAAGTCACCAGTGACCTGCTAAATGTCAGCTTGGGTCTCGATTTTTACTGAGGAGGATGACTTACCATGGCGATACGAATACCAGCGCCGCGCAACGTGCTCACAACATGGGGTATGTCATGTCTCAATGGGTCAACGATGGCAACCATTCCGACCAAGGTGAGGCCGGTATTGGACTCCCGTGTGACTGCATGCTCAAACTCACTTGTCTCCCGATTCTTAGGAAGGTCACTGCCCTTGACGATCTTTCGAGCAAGCAACAAGCATCGTTTACCTTGTGAAGAGTATGTGTTCTTCAGCTGCTCCACCGTAGCTCGCATAGCAGCATTGAGAGGAATAGTTTCACCATGCTCAGAGACATAGTGCGAGCAGCGACCGATAAGAACATCAGGAGCTCCTTTGATGGTCAGGAGACTAGATACCATGGTTAGAGGGGTTATCTTGGATGCGCTGGTGAATACTTACACATCATCGGTGTTGAATGCAGTCTCCTTGCTAAGTGTAGCAGCTACAGCCTCGGTCCTGGTGCAGGAGAAACAGCGAATCATAAATTTGTTCTTACTGTTGAAAGCAAGATCGTAGATCTTGGTCCAGCAAGCACGCAGGTAATCGACGCTGCTTGGGTCAACAAACTCGGCGAATCGGAGGACAGCTTGGTCGGTGGCATCACCAAAGATCCTTCTGTCAGCCAGTGGAGCATCCTTTGTAGCGGCATCAAATTCAGATGCATTGCAAAGAGCAGCTAGCGCACGAAGTTGGATGATCGGATGGGTGGAAGATTTAGACTGGCCAAACTTGCCCCGCGCGTTCTCGATGGTCATGTTGAGTCCTCCGACTGCGCAGTCAGAGACAGCCATCTTGGCCTGTAATTGTTAGTGTAGTTCAGATATGAGTTACAAAGGATGCTTACGGTGGTAAGAGTACCAGTCTTGTCAGAGCAAATCACGGAAACGGAGCCAAGCGTCTCCACGGTCTTGAGGGACTTGCAGAGAATCTTGTTCTTCTTCATAAGGTTGGCGGTGATTGTGAGACCAGCCGTGATGGAGATGGGAAGACCTTCGGGGATGAAAGCGATGGCGACGCTGACGCAGTTGACGATCAGGGTTGGTACATTGATGAAGTCGGGATGCTTCTTTTTCAGAAACGCGCCCCTGTAAGAATTTCAGTGTCGTAATGTAAGTGCAATGTGGTGGAGGAGACGTACCAAATGATGCAGACAACAGCAATCATAGTTATCATGATACTAGCAATAATGATGACAAAGTAGAGCACTTCCTTCTCAAGCGTCGTCATCTGTACTTTCGGCTCATTCGTCAAACTCGCGATCCGTCCAAACACCGTCCTATCACCAGTAGCAACGACAATACCAGTGCATGAGCCAAGGATACAGTGTGTGCCCTGCAGACCAATATTATGCGTCTCAAGATAATTGGTATCAGTGTGATCCACAGTACCCGCCACAGGCTTGGACTCTCCAGTGAGAACAGAACGATCGAACTTGACGTCGGAAGAAGCTTCGATCAAGCGAATATCAGCGGGTAGCTTGTTGCCAGCTTTGACCTTGATGACATCGCCTGGAACGATATCTGCAGCGTTGAGATCAACGAGATTACCATCGCGAATAACGTGGCCTTCTTCGGGGAGCATGTTCTTGATGGAGGACATGGTACGTGAAGTAGACCAGTCCTGAAACATGTTGAAGAGGGCTTGGATGAAGAACACGGCGAGGAGCACAATAGCGAGTGCCTTCTGAAATCAGCAAACTGAAAAAAGGAGACGGGGAACATGGAGACTCACGAGGTTGGCAACAGCAGGAGGATCACCCAATGGCTTCCACGAGATAAAGACGAGGATACAGCCAATGAGAAGAATACTTCCAAAACCGCCGAAGAAGTAGAGAAAGATTGTTCTGAACCAGTGCGTCTTGGCGGGAGACGGTGCGTTTCTGCCATATTCGCGCTGTCTTCTCTCAGCTTGTTCGGTCGATAGGCCAGCGGTTGATGAAGTAGTGAGGCGTTTCTCAACGTCGAAGGGTGCGATGGTATGCCACTCGAGGTCCGTCAAAGCTATACGCGCATCAGGCATAAGTACAAGTCAACTTAGTAGAGTAAAGCGAGAATGTCTTACCTTTCGTAGTGACGTCTTTCGCCTTGGCTAGTTCAGCTTGTTCCTTGCCCTTGGACTCCTCAATGTTGAATGACCTGTGAAAGTATCAGTACAGCTACCTCCCTTATTCTCAACCAGAGGAAATTGCGACTCACACAGTACGATAGGTGACAGGAAGAACAAGCGACGGATCAGCGCGATTTCTCGAGCCGACTCGATGGATACTCAACGAATCCCTCGAGCGAGAACGAGACCGTCTACGAGAACGTCGCTCACCATGACGCGAAACGCGACCGGCTTCATCGTCATCGTTCCAGTGAATGCGCTCACCGACAAGCGCGGCGTCCTTTTTCTCGTCTTCAATCATGTTGAAGGTGAGAGGACAGGTAACCAAGTGAGAAGAGAGGAGATGTCAAGGGCAAGTAACAGAGGAGAATAGAATGGTAAAACGACAGGAGAAGATGGGAGAGTGCGAGCCTTGATATTTGTTTTGGTACGTGGGTAGTAGGATAATCGCTCATTGTTTCTGGACAGTTCGCGTTAAGCGACGTCGTAAAGGCTGGGTGAAGTATTTCGTATAAGTGAATCCATAGTAAAGATACATTTCTCGTAGCTCAGCTCCGCCTTTGATGCCACGTTCGAAGCAGGATTAGTGGCTTTTCTCTTTTCTCGATCCCTTTTCTCCACAGGACCTGGTGTAGGGACCTTAAAAAACCGGTGTCGATAAACGAGAAGCGCGCCCTCCTTGGTGTCATGCTGTTAGACCAGCCCTGGGAGTGTACCAATACTACGGTTAAGACATATCACCAACTTGGTGTTTTCATGCGTACACGATTGGCTATTCTAGGGCATGTGGTGTGCACTGCCTCGATAGCAGTTTACGCTTAAACGAGTAATCCTTGAGCTATGACGCGAAGGAATCGTGGGGAGTCTCTGTGGGTGCAAGTGAGGGAATATCAAGACACGTTTTACATTGGACGGAACCCTTAGCTGAGGAGGCGCAGCGTCGATCGGTCTAGGTAATCCGGTTCGGCATGTGCCTGAACTGGGCAACCTGTCGCGCATGCAGCACAGACACAATGTGATCAGTGCACTCCCACTGACAGAAATAAAGCAAGGGCTAAGAGAAGACAAGCCTTTTCTTTCCGAGCAGGTGGGTGTACGAAATGTAACATGATCCAGGTGAAACCCTCCCTCTAGCCGGAATCTGGCAGCTCGCTAGCAGTGAGGAAACAAAGCCTGTATGAAATGAGGTATCCGAGACTAGCAACGGGCGCAGCTGGGAGCCCACACACTCACTCTCTTTCGTTGGACGGACGGATGAGAGTTGGACTGACCTTTTTAGAGGCTCGATTTACGACGTCTTGGCTGTGCAAGACAAGCTTTTTAGCGCCGGGTCCTAGCGTTCAGGGTCCCCGTCAGTGCAACGCTGTCATGACCATTTCTCAAGCCACTCGATTTTGGACGAGAGATTGGCTATGTTCATATCAGATCATGATGAAAACAGAAATCACCAAATTGAAGATGTTGTTCAGCTTTCTCAGGATACATCGATGGATGAATGCAGAGAGATGTAATCTCGTAGCAAAGCGCGATTAGCTTCTCGATGACCCAAATAAAGACAAAGCAGCGCTTCAACGCAAACTCCCTGGGGTGCTCCAGAAACTCTCATTTCTTACTCCTTTTCACAAGCCCTGAAAAAGAAAAAGGTCATATGGTGCAAGCAAAGAGGGGAGTTTCGGCCGTTGGTGGAGGTGAGGGATTTATCTGAGTCGTTGGTTTCTTTACGAGGGCTTGTCAGGTCAGGTACCGTCTTGTCATTTCTGAGCTTTGAGAATAGGGCTGTAGACTACCCCAGTACAAGGCGCGGGATCAGTATTTAATCCCCGACCCCATCACATCGCGCTATCCAGATCCAGGGTGTCAGATCCTGTTGGCGGCCTCCAGCTGCTCCATTCTGCGCAGAAATTACAGTCAAAGACCAGTTTCTGGCAAGTTTTCTTTTACAAATCTCAGTGATTGGGAGCGTAATGGTTATGTAATGTGAGTTTTTATAGGGCGTTGAAGCCCGAATGACAAGGCAAGACGACCTCCACGCGTGGTATTCGACTTTTTTGGGGCCATTTCAAGGGCACGGAAGAGTGATTCCCGTCGAGTCGGTAGCACGGGTAGTGTTCCAAGCATGACTCGACTCAGTGTTAGCTTAGCCTCTTAAGAACAGCCTCTTGCATGGGATCTTAGATGGAACTTATGAGCAGTTAGTGGTCTTGCTACCCTGATTATCCAAAGGACATGTGCGATGAAGTGGTTGCTTTGCATCCCTCCCTGGCCAGGTCTAGGGTAGCGATGTGAGGATTTCCAAGAGTGTATCATTATAGGGAAAAAAGCCATTAATTAGTTAAGTCCTTGGGGAAATCATGATTGAAGCTCTCTTTTAGTTTGTTTTATTTTATTCAATCTTATACTTACTGTTTCCATTACCAGCCTCAATCACTTCGCTAGAGGCGTTATGCCCATTTCTTTTCCGTACCGTTCTGCAATTCACTGGACCTCATTATCGATAAGCCGTATCTTATCATCAAAATACCATGCGTGACGTCACATCATAACGCCCAATTCTCTCCATCACCAGCTTCACATGATGACAATACAAAAAGGTGCACTCTCGCCCTCATCGTTTCCATTGAAACTCTACCACCCCGCGGGATTTGGGGTCTGTGCCAGATCCAACCAATCCCAACCCTCAATTCCTCACTAACTCACCCCCAAAACTCCTCCTCCCCCACGGCGGGGCTCCTCCGGCCTCGGCTTCAACGTAAAAGACAAACTCTGATTGGTCCTTTTTGCTACAGAAACGGTCTTCTTTCCGATGTCATCATGTTGCCCATCATGCGCTCATCTCCAGGCTTCGGCATCCGTACATATACCTCCCGCTCCCTGCAACCTCCCCTCTCACGTAGATTCATCTCCAATTCCTACCCACAACTGCCCGCCATGAAGCTCCTCTACCCAACATCCCTCAAACTCGACGTCCAGAGCCTCGAGGGCTTCTCCGTCGACCTCTTCCCCTACGACGTGAAGCAGACCATCCCCGAAGAGCACGTCGACGCCGAGATCCTCGTCACCTGGACAAACACCCCCGAGAACCTAAAAGACGCCGCTAAGCGCCTCACAAAGCTCCAATGGATCCAGTCCCTCGCCGCTGGGCCAAATGACGTTCTGGGTGCTGGGTTCGACGCCTCCAAGATTAAAATCACCACGGGCTCGGGTCTGCACGACCACACTGTCGCTGAGCACGCGCTGGGTCTGCTTCTCAACGCCGCGCGCCGCTTCTACGAGATGCGCGATTATCAACTCCAGGGAAAATGGCCTGGTCATTTAGGCGGTCCTCAGCCCGATAGGCCCAAGAATTCATTTACGACGCTGCGCGATGCGCGTGTTTTAATCTGGGGCTTCGGCAACATTGCAAAGACCCTCACCCCGCAGCTCATCGGCCTCGGCGCCGAAGTTCGGGGCATTGCGCGCCGAAAGGGTGTCCGCAATGGAATTGAAGTCTACAGCGAAGACGATCTCGACACCCTCCTCCCCGAGACCGACGCGCTCGTCATGATTCTCCCAGGCTCTGATGCCACGCGCCATGTTCTTAACGCTCAGCGCCTGAAGCAATTGCCCAACCACGCTTGGGTCGTCAACGTGGGGCGCGGTACATCTGTTGACGAGGACGCTCTTGTCGATGCGCTCGAGAAGGGAGAGATTGGGGGTGCGGCGCTGGATGTTTTTGAGACTGAGCCGCTTCCTGAGCCGAGTAGGATCTGGAAGGCTCCTAATACTATTGTGTCGCCGCATGCGGCTGGTGGAAGACCTCAGGGTGCTGAGGGGCTTATCGCTGATAACCTAAGACGGTTTAGGGCGACGCAGGAGTTGAAGAACCTCATTTAAAATAGAATAGAGAATAAAACAAATATCCAAGTTAATGATTATCGATCTTTGATGAAATTCTGGTGATTGAAGCCTGCATTCAGTAGACAGTCCGAGATCCAAGTGATGAGGGCATTCACGATAAATTTGTGACCCCACTTTTCTGTCATGATGAAGCAATTCGCAGGCACCTCTTCCTTTATTGACTGGAAATGTCTCTACAAAACATAATAAGCTTAAGAAGATGCACAAACTGAATCTTGCTACCTTATATACGAAAGTGTCCAGAGACTGAGTAGACTACAACTGAGCTCTGTATGAGGCTCCAGTGTAGCTTGAGGATGAAGAGTTCAGTGAGTAAGAGAAAAGAAGATCGTCAGAGTACCTTAACTCTAATCGCCATGATACAGTCTAAAGTATGAGATCACCAGAGCAAGTCAAGCAAACGTCACATCAAAGTGGAAAGCAAAGAGAATTGAGTGATCGGCCGATCTATTGACTATCAAAAAAAGAATCTAAAGCAAACTGCAAGTCCGAACGAAACGAATGTCTAGTACAAGTTCAAATCTCTCCATCATGATATCCCAAGCTGAGACGTCATGCTCCCCCTATTACTTTTCATGCTGTATCAAGTCCAGCCCATCCAAAGCTGAGGCTCGAGCATCCTCCAGTGTTTCTTATCCAAGTGCCGGTGAGGAGTTACCGCTTAGTTGTGCTTGCCAGAGTTCTTGTCCTTGGGAGGGAGAGGAGCCTTGGGCTTGTCATCACCATGGGGCTTGTCCTCGGGCTTGATGCCGCGCTTGTTGTTGGGAGGGTTAACGGGGGCCTTGCCCTTGGGCTTGTCACCAGCAGGGGGTTGACCGTCGACGGGAGGCTTGCCATCAGGCTTCTCGTCCCTCTTGTTGTTGGGAGGGTTGATAGGAGCCTTGTTCTTGGGTGGCTTGTCACCGACACGGGGCTTGTCCTCAGGCTTGTTGTCTCTCTTGCTGTTGTGAGGAGGGTTGACGGGAGCCTTGCCCTTAGGCTTCTCACCAGCAGGGGGCTGACCATCAACAGGAGGCTTACCCTCAGGCTCATCATCCCTCTCAACCCTAACCTTTACCTCACCACGCGGCTTCTCCTCTGTAGGCTTGGTGTTGGGCACAGCCTTCTCAGAGCAAGCCTTGTCAAAGACATACAGGTTATTGCCCTGGCTGGGAACCTGAGCCGCAGGGACAGAGTAGAGCTTGCAGGTAGGAGCCTTGGCGTCAGCGGGCAAGCCGAAGAGGAAGCTCTTGCAGGAGGCGTGAGCGGTGCAGAGCTTCTGGCAGGCCTGGGCGGTGGAGGCAGATGGAGTGGAAAGGGGTTGGATTTTGGTGGAGGGAGTGGCGGAGGGGGCGATGTTGCACTGCTGGGAGCGAGTGTCGAAGGGATGGGCGAGGATGGCGGTGGCCATTGAGGCGGTGAGCATGGCGATGGTGGTCTTCATGATGAAAGATTTGAAGTTGAAACTTGAAAGTTGAAGTTGTTGTAAGTTGAAAGAGTGTTGAGAATGTGTGTGATTGAAGTGATTGTGTTGGTGAGGAAAGGTAAGTCTTTGTCGAGACTTCATGATCTTTTTATACCTACCGAGTCGCTCATATCCAAGGATCTCAACGATACCATTGTCTGATGACCGCGTCAGCTATTTCCGTAATGTCGTGAAGATCAGACGCTTTGGCCTGCTGAAGTTTACAGCATCGCACAGCTCTTGATGGTGATGCAACTTGAGGTTGTAGCCAGCTCCACAACATACGTGCAAGCAGTACCGTAGATAATAGTCCCGAGCTTACGTGCCCCATTATGAGTTCACCAAGGTAAATCTTCCAGAGTTACATGATCATCATACCTACATGGTATAGAAAGCATGATCTTGGGTACCAAGCCAGTAGGACTGTACGGAGCAAGACTGTCCTTATTCACAGCATGACGAATTTTATGTAATGTTACCAATGCCGTTGCTATGTTTACTTCGTCCAGTCATCAATGACCGTGCTTTCTCCTATTCGTTGGACGGAAAGTTCCGTTCATTACGGCTGGGATGAAATGATCGCTGTTGTTGACCAGCATTAGGCCGATCCCCCACATGCCGTTGAAACAAATCTACGTTTCCCTTCGGGATCTGGGTAGGTTTTGCGCTAAAAGTTTGTTGGTAGGTTCAAGGCTTGCAGTAGCCGCGTGGTGTTAGCGGCTGAGGCTCTGTTGAGGCTCTGCATAAGGGGATATTCAAGTTATGAATAGAACTTGGATGTTAGTCACGGCTTGAGCATCACTATATTCAAAATATGCATTCAGGAATTTTCAATGATTTTGGTACTGTAATTGTGACCATGATAAGGTTACACCACAGCCTGTTGAGTTTCACATCAATAGCTAGATACTACGCGTAGACAGTATTCAACGATTGCCACCATTGATCTTGTTCACGATACAGCCCAACCCTGACGAACATCAGTCATTGACCAACAGCTCCCGGGTAGTTTTCAACCGGTCTTTGGATAATATTCTCCTTATTTTATGTGGCTGTGCATTCCGTTTCTTCGATCCACTCGAGGCGAAACGCCCAGCGTCCAAACTACTGCATACAGTGCGCCCCAGAAATCGTTTTTGCCGAACCCGCATAGACATCCACGTAATCGGCATCAAAGCTCAACAACCTGGTCCAATCTGCCGACACTAACAACGAAAGTTACTATTCTGACTTGAATAGGTAGAACACGCTGATTGGTTCAAAAGCACACTGAACAGGTTACCTCCTTAACTATATACTACTTCTACTATCTACTCGAATGAATCCTCAGCTTCCTTAAACTTGGCTATAATCTCCCTGGTAGCTTGCAACGGCAGAGCTTCCACCGTCCGGCCCATATTGCCCGTCATCGTCTCAGCCATACAAAGCGCATTATATATAGCTTCTTCCGTAGCATCAGCCGCTGCTTCAAAAAGCCCATTGATACTCTTGTTGTTGGTCGCTTCTACGTCAATCAGCTCGGGCTTGAATTTATCAACAACTCTATCCTCGCCAGGGACTGGCTGCACGGGGATCTCAGCAGCCGTTGAAAACGCAAGAAATAGATCACCCGAAGGGTTGTGAGCATAGCTGCCCACTCGTGCAAGGCCCATGGTCGCTCGTTTGGCTAACCGCTTGAGCTGGCCGGGAAGAAGCGGCGCATCCGTGGTGAGTATGACGATGATGGACCCGTCTTTCTTGTCCTTTGCGTCGTTGTATGCTTTGTCGTGGGCAGCGGCGGCCTCGTCTTTTGCCCTTTGCTTCTGCAGGATGCGTCCGACGGGGACGCCTGAGATGTGCAGATGCTGGAGTCTTCCGTAGTTGGCCTGGACGAGAGCTGCAACCGTGTACGACTTCTCGTCTTGCCCAGGCACGATTCTACTGCTGGTCCCGGTGCCTCCTTTCCCTCCATGGCACAGCATACCTGTACCTCCACCTACGTTGCCCTCGGCAATAGGTTCCTCAGAAGCATTGGCGATAGCGTGCACAACATGTTCCGGCGTCACGGCAAACTGTCTCAGATCATTGAGATGCCCGTCAAACGTCTCAGCGACGACTGGCAGCAGGAACCAATCAATGCCCTCCTCGCCTTTTCCATAATGTTCAATTGCGAACTTGTAAATGCCGGTATAGCACGGCCCTACAGCAAAGCTGTTGGTGATGAGAATTGGCGAGTGTAGTAGACCGCTTTCTTCGATCCAGTGTGTCCCAGTCATTTCTCCAGATCCGTTGAGTCGGAAGACGCCGGCATGGCAGGCTTTGTGGAACCAGTCTTTTCTGGGGAGGATAGTGGTTAGCCCCGTGTTGATTTGACCGCTCTCATCACGAATAGTGGTTGTATGGGCAAGGACACCGGGGACGTCTGTGATGCCGTTTTTGGGACCAGGTGACCAGAACCCGAGATGCGCCTCTGGTATGACATCGCGGAGCCTGCCGCGGGGTTGCTGCTGGGATGTATTCGTTGCCATTATTTCCAGATGTTCGTATTCTGCCGCGTGTATTTTAATATCCACTGAGCCACTATGTAAGCCTCAAAGACTGAAGGGCAACTGCTTTCCACTACTTATAAAGCCTGGCTAAAAGAAGAGATGAAGGATTTGATGCGTTGTTTTCTGATTATCGGCATGAGTCACATCGATCCATTTATCTCTAGCTAATCTTACTTACAGTCCAAAAGAGAAGGTCCTAAGGTGTATAATACTACATACAACCTGGATCCGGATCATGTGGTGATTCGATTTTGCGCAGGATTTGTTCACTGCCACTTTTATTAAATTACAGAGTGCCAATTGTGGTCAAAGGAGCTAGCTCTCGTCAGAATGGAAGAGTCATATCATGTTTTACCCCTCTTTGAGAGATAAGCTAGATCATCAGAAATACCTCAGCCAGACGGATCAATCAACTAACCATCAGTTAAGAAAATCTGACTCTTTCATGCAGCAAAGGGGGGTCTTGATTAGATCATTATATTCAACGAACAAGCCGGTCAATGCGCGCATAGATGTTGTTTCCCTCCAGCCGGTGGATCATCCCACTTCCCGCTCCGGCATTAGCTTCAGTGACAAGCTTTCGGGATATAAATAGATGTCGGCACTTTTCACCAATAGACGCTCTTGTAAGATCTTCGGATGAAACGGAAGAAGAGTTTTGCCGAGCTGATGTTCTGTTGAGAGAAATGGATATCAAGATGCAGGGGTTGGCCGCGAAGGCTTCAACAGAGACTAAGAGTGGCTGGAGGTTTCAAAACCCGAGTGAACCAGTTATTCCGAAGTAACTCAGAAAAGCGCTTACGAATTTGAAGAGTGTCTGTCACGGAAGGGGAGTGAAGCTGTGTCTCGCGGAGCAGAAGCCTGCATGAATCTGAATCAATAGTTCATAGTAGTGTCCATGATGATTCCACAGTCTGTTTGAGAATGGGGGAGAATTGGTTTTCGGGCGTGTAGGTAGAAGGCTCATACGTGTATGATGGTTCGTGGCCAATGAAATGACCAATTTCGGGATAGAGACTAACCTCCGGATGAATGATGAGACGATGGAAGGAGTCCTTCGGAGCTACCAGTACTCGTAGTCGTACCAGCCAATACAGGATCTCACGGAATTCAAGTCAAGAGGGTTATCTAGCTGAAAGAAGAAAACAATGAGAAAGATCTGGTAAATGGTCTTGAACTTGAGAGTCACGTATCACAAAGAGCGAGTTGAACGAGACCAAATTGTAGAACTCATCTTTTCCCTTGGGGTCGAGGGGCAAGCTAGGTGTCTCGCCGGTCGACGAGACCCTCATTCAGAACGAACCTCGGGGTTCGGGAAGCGTAACTCAAACTTTGATATCCTCCTGTTCCCGTGATGGCCTCGGAATGAACCTGGACTTCACCCAGTCACTGACTATCTACATCTGAGCTAGATCACGGAGCTCTTGAGCCTGGCTACGTCGACGAGATGCTTCATTCCCACATCACGATTCTCAATCTCAAGATTCTCATCGTTAGCTTCCAGACTATCGATTTCAGATTCATGCAGACCTCCATACCGAGGGTCTTTGTACACTGAATAGCGTGACAAACGCGTCACTAAGAAGAAACTCCTCTTAAGTGCGTTGACAAACTACGCTAGATGGTCGACCACTTCGAGGATAAATACTTGACTTCTCTCCCTCTAACTTCAAGTTTTCTCATCACAGCATCAAACACTCTGACAAACACTCGTTCATCTTCACTACACTCTTTCAATCACATTCATTCACTCTCTCAATCTCTTCAACAACCTCATCCCAAAATGAAGTACTCCCTCTCCCTCCTCTCCCTCTCCGTGGCCTCCGCCATCGCAACCCCCTTCTCCAGCACCCAAAAGTGCAACATCGCCCCCAGCGCCTCCACTAACGGCAACATTCAACCTTACCATACCGGCAAGGCCGACACCGCCATCGACTGCCAGACCTTCTGTGCCTCTGATGACCACTGCAAGTCCTTTGCCTTTGGTCTCGTCAAGGGCCACTCGCAGCCTACCTGTCTCCTCTTCAAGGTCTCAGCTTCCGAGGTTCCAGCTCGCAAGGACGGTCTTCACGTCTTTGATAAGCAGTGTGCTGCTGATCGCGTTCCTACTTCTGCGCCTACTGCCTCTGAGCCTTGGGGCAGTGTGCCGAAGAAGGTTCTTGTGAGGCGATCTTTGAAGTGTAACTGTGCTGCTTCTGGTTCTGCGAGTGGTGATGTTGAGCCGTACAAGACTACGACTGCTGCTACTGCTAAGGACTGCCAGACTCTTGCTGAGGCGGATTCTTCGTGCCAGAGCTTCTTGTATGGTCTTCCTAGCGGATCTAGCACTCCTGTCTGCAAGCTTTACAAGGTTGCTGCTGCCAAGGTTCCTGCTCGCAGCGACACACTCTTTGTCTTTGACAAGGGTTGCTCTTCTAAGCAGGTTCCTACCACTCCTCCCACTGAGGACGCTCCACGCGGTCTCGTCGGTACTACCAAGACTACCAAGGTTCAAAAGTCTGCGCCCAAGGCTACTAAGGTTGCTGAGGTGGAGGCCGAGAAGCAGAACAACGACGCTTACAAGGTTTCCAACGCTAAGCCCAAGACTACCAAGGTGCAGAAGCCCAAGGCTAAGGCTACCAAGGTCGCCAAGGTTGAGGACGACAACACCCAGTACGCTCAGGTCGGCGGTGACTCTGTTAAGAAGCAGGCCAAGGTTACCAAGGTAGAGAACAAGCAACCCAAGGTTACCAAGGTCGCAAAGGTCGACAACGAGAAGGTCCTGAAGAACCAAGACAAGACTGAGGCGAAGGTCACCAAGGTGGAGAACAAGCAGCCCAAGGCTACAAAGGTCCAGAACAGCAAGGCCCAGGTCACCGAGGCTCAGTACAAGGATGAGACCGAGAACACCAACAACGAGAACAAGAAAGTCAAGGCCGACAGCCCCAAGACCCTCGCTACCAAGGTTCGCAACAACGAGCACCAAGCCACCAAGGTCCAGGCCGTTGAGCACCAGGCTACCCAGGCTGAGGGTAAGAAGTCTGCTTGCAAGACCACCAAGGGTTCTGCTTCTCAGCCCAAGATCACCCAGGCTTAGAGGGCACTTCTTTGAGGAGGAAGTGGCTTTGTTAAGGTGGTTCTGTTGAAGAGCCTTCATTTCTTTCTCCGTCCTCATCATGAGTACATCTCTATCTGTTCATCATTCCCAGATCCTTGGGCTCTGTCTTTGTTGACAAACACTTTCCTTTCGTATCTATCTGCTTCATCTTCTGTACTCTTAAACTGTTTGCATAGATTCAGCTATATAGTCTTTCAATAACATACATTTTCTTTTCTACCTTGACGCGCGCTTTTACAACATATTTCGATCATTATACATTAATTCGGGATGAAGATGCATTTGCATAGTGGGCAGTCGACATGATGTTCCTTGAACCAAGAGTCTAGGCATCTCGTATGGAACACGTGCTCGCATTTCAACCGACGTACATCTTCCTCGTCTCCTAGAGTCTCAAGACAAACAGCACTGCATTGCAATCTGTTAGCTTGACTCAACTTTGTGCTGGTTTGATGAAATACCATATCTCTGCTAGGCTGAGTTCAGTTGAGCTCACACTTGATTGCTTTCTAACATCCTTGTACTTGATAGATGGATTTGCTCGGTTTAGCGTCTGTAAATTATGTCGTTCTATCGGCGCTCGCTGTCTTGGAGGTGCGCGAATGACGGTCATACGAGGTTGTCGACGGGTATTACAACTCCGGAATTTTAAAAGGATACTTCGCGGGTTAGCATCCTGGCTTGCAAGCTGGTCTGTGTAACCTACAGGATAATGGTTACTATAGCGAGAGTCCCACCGAATAAGAACCAGGGTAGGTGCACGCTCGAAGCCCTGTCATCATAGCTTTAGCCTCTAGTCCGTACTTCCGGATGTGTTTCGTAGACGGTGAGTTCATCGGAGCACTTACATCGAGGGCCCTTTACATGTGAATATCTGCAAAGCTCGACTGCATTCACGACGCGAGACGGGTAGACATGCCTCGGTTAAAATAATCTCCGAGTATTGACTGATTGTCGGATAAATAAACAGCGGATATCAAAAGCCAAGGTGTTTCAACAAAATTGGCATTTGTCTGATACCTGTTCAGCGCAGTAAGATGTTTGAACAATGAGATCAAGACAATAGTGTCACAAAGGGCGAGTATGAAAAGAGAACTGATGTTCAAATCATTGAATTGTCACGGACATTGCCCATCTTTCAAGGGATGCCCAGAACAATTATCCAACTGGCAAGACCAGCCAAGCACAGTAGCACTCTTTTGCACTGCCACTCTTCCCACCCTCGCTAAACCCAACCCGGCCAATAATCACCAGCCAAGAACCCATCACCCAACGTCGTCATCACCCATCAAAACCCCCTAAAACATGCTCAAAATAAACGACATAAACCCCGAGATCATCCCTTGACGCGTATATACCATTTCGTCTAGACCAGCAAGTATTGTTTCAGGGTGTTCTTCTAGGGATTGTTAATAAACATATACAAAACGTGACTGGGTTCGTCGTATAAATGTGGATCGCCAAGTTTACTCCTGATGATGCCAAGTCGGCTTTGAGCAATGTTATCCGGTAGTTGGCGTACACGCGGTGAACAAATTTTCTCCCTTTCTCACCAAATCAGTTCACTCCAGTCGCATTAAGGTTTAAGCATACTGATCAAAGGCTGGCCAGCTTTATCTGACAATTTCTCAGCTCAGCCCCCTTCTCCCGTCCCGTCCCTTTTCCCTGCATCTCCATCTCCCCTCATCATGGGTATCAACTTTGGTCAGGCGATCGGCACTGCTTGTGCGACATTCGCCGTCACCAACGTCGATGACATTTTCGTCCTCGTCGCGTTTTTCGCAGAGGCTACGACGAGTCGATCTCTCACGCCTGTCAAGATTGCTGTAGGACAATATGTCGGTTTTACAGTCATTGTTGCCGTGAGCATGATTGGCTATGGCGCGTCGTTGCTCATTCCCGCGGAGCCCATTGGATTTCTTGGCCTGTTACCGATATTGCTGGGTATATGGTGGATTCTGACCTACATATTCAGCAAGGATGATGAAGAGGAGGAGGCGTTGGATCAAGAGTTGACGACTGCTGATGGGTTCAAGGCTGTTTTCAAGGTCGCTTCTATTACTGTCATGAACGGCGCCGACAATATCAGCACGTACATTCCCCTCTTTGCCGAAGCGAAAGCTGGAGAGCTGGCGATATACATCGTCGTTTACTACATCATGCTTGGGGTATGGTGTTGTGCAGCATATCTCATCATGCGGCAGAAGCATATTCTACACATCGCGCAGAAATATGCCCGCAGGTTGGTGCCTTTTCTGTATGTTGGTCTCGGAATCTTTATAATCGTCAATTCGGAGTGTTACCCATGGGCTATTGAGGAGATTGACGATGACATTGCTTCACATCCTGGCAAGATTGTCATGGGAGTCACGACTGCTGGTTTATTGGCGATTTGCATTGGTGCCATGCTTTGGAGAAAGTTGAGCCAGAGATCACAAGAGGTTATTGTCGACGATGCATCGTCTGCTGTCGATGGTCAAGGAAGATCACGAGAAGGGGAACAGGGCATAGCGCAACAAGTTGAAGAGCAATCTGAAGCTTCCAGAGACGCAGGTAAGGCTCAAGACCCTCTTTCTAAAACTGATACTAGAAGTTGACTGACAGGAAACTAGGCATCGGCAACGGCCATACGAACAAAACCGGAGCGCAAGTCAGGAATGTCCCCGTTGACGTTTCCAGGGAGGGTGGCTCGGCGGTATAAAGAATATTACGGATAAAGATATGAGTCTAGCGGGAAGCAGCACCTGGTCTGGCATCAGGTTATTCTTAATAATATTTTATCTTTCGCGACGTCGTCACCTTGCCAAAGCCACTACCTAACGTCGCGTCCGCCGAGTTATCGAGTGTGAACAAACTTATCGAAGCTCCCGTCTTGATGCAGATTATCTGTCGTCAAGTGCATTCGCAGAGCACCCCGGTTTCTCTCTATTCTCAATTTCAGGCCGCTTACCCACGACTTAGTGGCCTCTTTTAAAGAGTCTCTGTTTCAGATGTTAATGCACACGACAACAAAGATACAAATGGTAGACATCACATCAACGCTTATCTGATACGCAACACACTTAGGAATCTGATATTAACGATATACAGTTCCCCTCCGACAATTTTATCGATAAATCACCTCTCCAATTGGGAATAGTTGGGGTCTAGATTCGGGCCCCCGAAAAGCATCTTACTCGCCGATCAGCCGAGTTCGTCACCCGTCGGCGACATTGACGAATCACAATTACCCCCAATATGTCGTTGGGCCGAGATATCACTTTGTAATCACCTGACTATGCTGAAACAATAAACAAGCTTTGAGGCCCGATTGATAGTATGCGACACTACAATCCGTCGATCTATCGCCTTTCAGGCTGAATCATGACATAATAATACACCGTGCTTACACCGCTTTTCAATCATTCTTCGACCCCAAATTCCCAATGCGCCACTGTCAACTTTTCCGACATATCAGAATCTCGCTTGTTAGATACAAAGATGGCTGCATCGAGTAAGAGCCCAGAACGCATCGCTGAACTCCGACAGAGTGATGTGCCGGTCCCATGGTGTGATGAGTTTGAGAAGATGATAAGCGGCATGAAGTTAGTCTGACCAACTTACCGAGAAACTATCTAACTTGTGATGTGTAGCTTCAACACGGGGAACTCGCAGGAAATGATGGAGTACAAATTAGCTACAAAGAGGAAACTACTCTCTTTTAACGATGATAGTATTCCTGAAGGCAGCACCCTCTCATCATTAAAGTCAAGACGCATGGCAGTAGCAAAAGAGATGTTTGGAAAACTAGGCCAAGACGTCACCATAGAGCCCCCCTTCTTTCTCCTCTGGGGCTGCAACATCTTCATAGGAAACGGCGTCTATATGAACAGAGAGTAAGCCCTCACAATCCCCACAAAAGACCATCTTGCTTAGAACTACACAGGGTATCGATCCACGACAACGCCCTTGTTACTATAGGAGACGGTGTACTTATAGGCCCTGGAGTTTGTATCTGTCCAGGAACTCACGCAGCGGATATGCAAAGTCGGAGAGAAGCTCAGGGTACTTCGTTTGCGCTGCCGATTCGTATAGAGGCGGATTGCTGGATAGGCGCTCGGGCTACGATATTACCGGGTGTTACTATAGGGAGAGGAGCGACTGTTGCGGCGGGGGCGGTTGTTATTAAGGATGTTGAGGCGGAGACGTTGGTGGGAGGAGTTCCGGCGAGGTTTATTCGAAGTTTGAAGATTGAGACAATATGAAGACTCACGGATTGGCTGATTTCCTTGGTCAGGTTGTCGTTAACATTAGGATATGTTAAAAGAACCCGATCGCATTGATATACTAATCCTGACCCAAACGCCATGCTTATGTTCCTCCACTCAGACTACATACCCGCCGCAGCACCCGCAACCTCCCCAACAACCTCATCAATAATCCCCTTCAACTCCTTCGCCACCACCGCCGAGAACAACACCATAACCACAAAGAACTCATCCCCCCTAGCATAAACACTAACCTCCTTCTCCCCAAACCTCTTCCATCCCGCACTCCCATACTTGGCAACCCTCCTCCCACTCTGATCAAACAACTCGAACCCCATGCCCGTCAACTGATTCACCTTCCACTTGAACTTCCCCATGTGTGTGTGAAACCCCCAAGTCCCCGTCATGCTGCTGTTCTTTATCACCATTGGCTGGTTGAATATTGATACGTCGATGCATGATGTGCTGAGATGCATTTTTGCTGATGCTATTATGTTTTCGGGGGCTGCGTGGCCGCGGTGCATCAGGAGGGTTGAGGAGCTGGAGCGTTTGTAGATTGTGTACAGGGGAGGGGATTCTTTTGGGGCGTTGGAGGGGAGGATGGAGAGGAGGTTGTCGTCTTGAGGGTGCGGACGGATGGTGAAGAGTTGGGAACCATTGGGAGAGGAGCCTTGGGGGCTGGATGATCCGTATAATACTTTGTTGAGTAGTTTTTCCATGAGGACGGTGATGATTGGATTGTATTGACTGCTGTTTCTTATTATGGGAGAGCTGAACAAGTCAATAAGGTCGGTGAGGGATCAATTGTCATTTTATGTCGGTTTTGCCCAGTGACGTCAATAATATAATCTCATGTTCATTCCCCGAAAAGGGAACTATGCAGCGACAGAGGCTGTAATCAGCATGTTAGTGCGCAGCCCTATTGGTGGCAAGTCAATATGATTGGTCGGTTCGTTCAAGTGCATGAAACTCCGCCGCGGAACTGAGACAAGTGACCAGGATTCCGCTGTCATCACATGTGTTTGAATCATTCTAAATACTAGTTAGTCTTTTGGTTCAAGTCTTTGCAGATCGAGGCTTGGAGCTATTCTATATTTACTACTTATATAAATCCCCGATCCAGTCCGCAATCAATGCCACCGTCTCCTTGGTACAGCTATGGCCCGTAAATCCCGGCCTTACTTTTTTCCCGTAAACTCCCTATTCATCGCCATCTCCCTACTCTTAAGCCACGACTCAGAAAATTCCGCGGGCACAAGCGCATCATACTTGCCATTGCACATCAGCAACGGAACCGTCCTAAGAAACTCATCTCTAGCCTTCCTATCACCTTTTCTCACCATTTCCGCAAGAGCCCTTGGCCATCTCCGTCGCTGCTCCTCACTCATGACTTTCTCCAGCTCATCATACGGGACTGTGTCAAGCTCGTCTTGATCGACCCCGAAAGTCGCTGCGCCGAGGCCGAGTCGGGAGAGGAGAAGAGAGGTTAGATTGGGGCAGTCGACGACGATTGCAAATGCTTCAAATTGGCCAGGTGCTACTGAGGCCATACACCGGGCTGTAAGGCCTCCCAGTGATACACCTAGATGGTATTGTGAAAGTTGCGAAATCGAGGCAGATATGCTGGCAAATAGTCCAGGATGAGCTTGAAATCCTGAGCAGAACCTGATATCACGGACATCATCCATTCTTAGCAAAGACTGTTAGACGAATACTAACTTTGTGAACGTATGAATAGACGAATAAATTCGTGCCTTTCACTTACCCATGATTCTCATTACCATCCGACCAAGTCTGATTCGCTCGTTGATCAATCTGAAGTCTGTTTAGCAGAAACCCAAAGTAGATCCACACATGACAACTTCGCACCTCTCGATCACCATGGTTTCTCATATTCATCGTCACCGCAATCATGGGCATCCTTTTCCGTCTCCCATCAGATCTGTACATGTGCAAGATCTCATGGGCGATGCCCTCAGTGACGAGGTACGTCCTTGTCCGGTTGTGAGCAAGATACAAGACAGCGACGTCATCGCTAGGCGAACCAACCAAATCCTCGAGTCCGTACAGGTAGATCTGAACGCCACCCACTACAAGGGATGAGTTGCTGGAGCGCGGAGTGGTAGGCGGTAGTGCAAACCGCGGCTCCAGTGTAGCAGACGCTCCTGCAGGCATGTTGGGCTCTGGTAGTGGGATAATTTATTTGACTGGCGACAGGGCAGGGAACGGATGTAGTTGGATGGCATAGACCAGGGAGAGGAAATATGACATCAAACTGTTCATGTGTGATCCTTGAGACTTGTTGTGCAAGCTGACGGCAGCGGCATTAATATTGCTTATAGGCGATGAGGCCGAGAAACGGAAAACCGGCACAAAAGGTCATGCGAGCGCCTTTTTTTAAAGCAGAATCTTTACCGGTATCAGCATCTTTCGGTAAATCCTTTTCGGCTGCTTTTTAGTTCTGTTCAAGCGTTCTCGTTTTCCGGTCAGATAATAATTCATAATTTGTGCCGAGAGCATGGGTGCCATTGATGCAAGAGAGTGAGTAAAGTCCAACTTAAGCCTGCACAGTTTAGTCAAGATTTACCGCAGTGTAAGCCGAGAAAGATGGCGTAACTACTTCGGCAAATTCGGTAACTATGGATGGTGTAAGCGGGCTCTTCAACGATCTTCTGTCCAGCGGATACGCTTTGACAGCAATCCAGCCGCTTAGGTTCGTCTATGGAGGTTAGAGAATGAGATCTTTCAAATAGGGAGCACGTGGAGCGAGAACTGATGTAGGATTTCCTTATGCTCGATGTAAATACACCTACTATTCCACGTTTTCATTTTTCGCAATCTTGTTCTTGGGTTCCAATATTTATCAAATTAGTATTCTATACAGTATCTTTGTTGAAGGGTATCATCCCTAGAATATCTTAAATAATGAAGCTGCTCAATGTTATGCTTCTCTCAGCGTTGTCCGCCTGTATCGAGGCCGGACTAATCCATGGACGTCGAGACCTACCCTCAGGCCAATCCCCAGGCCATGTCTCCAACGTCAGCATCACCAGCAGCGGCAAGGAACGCAGTTTTCTCGTTTTCGTTCCACCAGAATACAGCGACGACCAACCAACACCTGCCATCCTTTCCTACCATGGGGGCGACAGGGATGCAGAAGACCAGCGGCACCTCGATCAGCTTACCAGCCCGGACTTCAACCCGGGATCACTTGTCATCTATCCTCAGGGTCTTGAAGTAAGACCCCACCAGAAAGCTACTCAGAGACTGCAGAATATATACTAAGACTTCAGCAGGACACATGGCAAGGTGTTCCCGGTGTCAAGACAGACGATGTCAAATTCACCGCAGATATCCTAGATTACGTCGAGTCTCATTACACGGTGGACAAAAGTCGCATTTATGCTACAGGAAAGTCTGACGGCGGTGGCTTCACCAACGTCCTAGCCTGCGACGTCGCCATGTCTCTCCGCTTTGCAGCCTTCGCACCCGTTTCGGGAGCCTTCTACATCGACACTTCACCATGCAAATCAGATACTGTATCTATTCCGTGCAATGCACAGCGCGATAACATACCCTTCATAGAGTTCCACGGTGGTAATGACACAACCATCCACTATGACGGCGGAGCGCGCAAGAAGGAGTGTTTACCTAGTATCCCGCACTTCATTCAGCAATGGGCTCTGCGCGACCATCTCGGGGACAGCAGCCAAGAAACCAACATCGCACCCAACACGGTTCGTTACAGTTTTGGCAGTGGCTCAAAGGAGGGTTTAGTTGAACACTATTTTGAGTCGGATATCGGGCACGATTGGCCGAGCACGGTGCCAAACGACGACAATCAGCGCTCTGGCCACCATGTTGCCAGCTACAACGCTACCCCTGTCATCGTCGATTTCTTCTCACGGCACTCCTTGTGATTCACTGTCTAATTGAGCCGCTTCAAACTGGTTGTATCAGGTTCAGGTCATCTGCACTCACTCATGCATAACTGATCCTGAGATTCTCTTAGTTTGTCAAATCATGTTGTAAGACTTGAGTAAAGTGGCAAGACTCAGGCTCAATAGAAGTATGTAACAAATGAACAACATGGTGGGCCAATTATACATACATACATACGCGTCTCGGTGAACGAAACAACATGACCAGTAATACGTAAGAGCATCTTGAACTAGTCTGCGGCATCGCTGGAAAAAGACGAGACTGTTTACCTGGAATGGGATGTTGTTGTACAAGGTGTCATCTACCAGCTCACTCGCCATTAATGACATGTGTTGGCCTTGTACCCCGACATCGGAATTAGAGAAGAAATGCTGGAAGACATCTTCAGATAGTGAAAAGCCGGGACTAAGGAGCTGGTCCACGTTGCTAAATTGCGGCGAAACCGAGTACCACAGCTGTTCAGTATCTTGGGGCATTGCATTCCAGTCTGTCATTAGAAGGCTGTCTGACTGGCACTGATCGTCCACCAAAGGATGGGCCTGAGGCTCAACTAGACCCGTGTTGGTGCTTTGTAGGGCCGAGGCTGCTAAATGTCGCTGGGGATCCGAAAAATCAGATGAGCTCGATTGTGAGGCTCTTGTCTTGTCCAGGATCTTTTGAGCCCGATCGATGAAACTGTACATTGCATTGGCGCTCCAATACGTCACTCTGAAGTTAGAACTGCATCCTGCGGGTTGCAAGATCATGTGTCAGAGCCTTGGTCGACTTGCAGTCCGACAGGTGAATCTGCATGGCGGGGATGATGGCGGGGATTCTATAGAGCAAGCGAGAGATATGTCAGAACAGGGGTCAGCGACCGATTGCATGGCAACATACATCATTGCTTTTTGTTGCGCAAAGAGAACAAGAATAGGGACAAGAGAACCGGCAGTCATTCTGATACTCTGCATGATGTTGACGAGGATCTTACTGATATGCAGAAGATGAGTTTCAGATACGTCCTGTAAAGGTAGCTTTCCCGGGGTCTATATCTTTCCCTGGTTTTCTCTCTCTCTTTTTGTTATCCGGTCAAAAGCATCTGTGAGCGAGACGTTACTCTGATGAACGACATCCACTCAAAAGTTTCATATCTGTCTATAATTAGGAACCTTCCTGATAAAGTGATTAAACTAATAGAGAGGCGAAAGATCTTCATTATAGCTGATCGTACAAGGCTGAGTAAGTCTGTTAGATACGCTGATCTCGGGATAATAAAAGCATGTATGCCTTGGATCAACAACCCTCGACAATCTAATTCGTCAAGAGAATAAATAAGCAAACTTAGACTTATCAAAACTCGGAGAGAACGAGCCAATCATATACAATCTCAATTGCTTCTATTCTCACAACATGCAAATCTCGTGGCTCATCCATGCTTACTATTCCAAATCAGGCAAAATGGCGCGCTCCGTCATCGTTCAAGTGGAGACACAAACATGTGAGATCCATTTCCAAGGCTGAGCTTACATCTCAAACCTCCCTCAACGGGGCCTTTAACTATCTCGGGCATTCCAGCTCGCTCTTTTTCGGTCCCCATCAATCTTGTCTCTTTTTGGTGAGATAAACCGCTCTGACTAAACAATGCCTGGCGTTCCATCTTACAAAGGCTGCGATGCGTGCCGAAAGCAGAAGAAAAAGGTAAGTGAGCTCGATATTTGGGTCGGAGAATTGTTGAGTTAATGAGGGGATAGTGTGATAAAGCTCAGCCCAAGTGTGCGAGGTGTGAAAGGCTTGATATTCCGTGTATCAACGTTGGCAAACAGCGGTACAAGTTCAAAGTCCAGACCCTCGATCCGGGAGATAGTATAAGTCTTCAGAGCATCGACACAGAAGATGATACTACGACTTCAAGTTCGCGATCTTCAAAATCGCCTATCTCTTTCACTCAAGCGCTGATGAAAGTTCCTTATAACAAAACAACAATGGTCACGCAAACGCTTGTCTCGCGGTTGGAGATTACAGATCTGCGATATGACATCACCTGCTACGGAGACTTTCTTCGACATATTCCTGCGCGATTGGGAAGGAATGAAGCCCTAGATGCATCGGCTGATGCGTTGGCCACGACGTTCTCGACGTTGCATCGACCACAGGGGTATCAGACTGTTGATGCGCTTACAAAGTATGTCAAAGCGATAAGTTCGTTGAGATTATGCTTGGAAGATCCTGCGAAGGCGAGGATGCCGGAGACTATGTGTTCGGTGTATCTAATCATGATCTGTCAGGTGGGTGAATTGGAGTGTGAGGTTTGATCAAGACTGACAACTTTAGGGCTGGTTGGGAAGAGATGATGATCCAAATACAAGTCATGGCCAGGGTTTGGCATATCTTCTCAAAGCAGCGGCGAGAGAGAACTGGAAAGCCGGGTTTGAAACAGACATGCTCTTGACATTCTGCGTCCCAGTCGTATGTCCCCCAAAGTGGCTTCCTTTTCAAAGGGTTCAACAGATCAAGCTAACTGACAATCCCAGATCATAGAAAGCATATCAAACCCCAAGGTCAGGTTGGAAAAATGGTTCTGGGACATGCTCGACAACTTCAAAAAGAACAACCCCCCCTCAACGCCCGAAAGCGCAAAGGCCCAACAAGACGGCAAAGACGCAGGCGGAATCCCAAGTCTATCCATCCGAAATCTAGGCCGCCTCCCAGACTTCATAAACGACCCTGAGCTCCACCGCATGGAAATAACATGCGCATACCACCGCCTCTGCCGCGATCTCCGCAAACTCTCCGAGATCGTCAAAGCAGTAACATGGGCACCCGGCTTCTCCCCAACGCCCATGCAACTCCGCCTCTCCCGCTCCTACAACTCAGCCTACTCCGTGCTGCTAACAGTCCTCGTAATAATCAGCCAAATCATGCAAGCTTTTGATCCCTACAACCTCGCTCTAGTGGGAGAAGCAGCACTGTGCTCTTCAGAGGTTGTGTCTCTTGCGCATAGGATAAGTCAGTACAGACCGCTGGGGGCAAGCCATGTTCCGCTGACGCTGGCTATTGCGTGGGCTGCGACGGATGAGCCGGGGATGAAGAGGCAGTTGGAGGAGACGTTGGAGGAGTATCAGCAGGATTGGACTGTTACGCAGTGGATGAAGGTTGGGTATTGGTGGACGGAGAAGTTTGCGGAGTTGAGGGTGAGGTTGGCGCCGAGGGTTTCGTTGGAGGAGGAGGAGATGTTGATTAGGAGGGGAGAGGGGGAGGGGTTGGAGGGGAAGTAGCCTGCTGATGAGAGT
>JAAOAT010000062.1:0-20462 GCA_013186855.1 Fusarium ramigenum | reverse complement strand
TAATTAGGTATCTGGTGCTGCTTTAGATCCTAAGGAATATATATATATATGTATATTTCTTAATACTATAGATAGTTATTATTATAATTATCTAGCTTAATAGTTTATATAAATAAGGTATATTAAGTAAGAATATAAAAGTAAAATTTTAAATATATAAATTAATTTTAAGTATTTAATAAACTTATATATTTAATTTTAATATATCAATTAATCTATATATATAGCTATATAAGTTAAATAAATTTTTATAATATATTATATTTATATAGCTCTTTAATAATCAAATAGATATATAATTAAAATATTAAGTTTTTAATAACTAATTAACACAGCACCTTGGGTATAGGGTAAGATCAGCAGAAGGGATTCGATCAAACTGCAGATAACCAATCAACAACAGTAGCTCATTTCTCGGCCCCACTTACACAGTTGGAGTTGGCCCGGCTCTTTCGCCCGCTTGACATTCAACTGAGTGCTGCTGAACGAAGCGCCAGAGGCAACTGACCTTAGGTAGCAGGTAAGTTCAAGTCTGATTGCCTCCATTCTAATCCGTCTATCTTAGTAGGCTCATCACCCACCACAGTCTTTTATACCTCGGGCTCCCACCAACAACAGATCTGTTCAAACCTTTTCCCCTCGCACACACATTCTCGCCGCCGCTTGTAGCTCGCCGCTCTACTCCGTATCTCTTGCTGGCCAAACGCGCATAACGCGATCATCACCCCCACTTGCCAAACTTGCCATCAACGACCATCGTGCTAAGGTAACACTATGATTATTGCGATATCTCGCCACGCTTTCACTCCTGCACTTCACCTCGAGCCACGCGCTGACCCTGATTCGTATTAAGTGCATAGCTTCCATCCAGACCAATTCAAAATGTCCAACGAGAACGAAAACGGGACTCCTGGTGAGCAGGCACCCGCCAACTCCGAGCACCTCAACATCAAGGTCACCGACAACAACAACGAGGTCTTCTTCAAGATCAAGCGTACTACAAAGCTGGAGAAGCTTATGGGCGCCTTTTGCGAGCGCCAGGGAAAGGCGACCAGCTCCGTGCGATTTCTTTTCGACGGCACGCGAGTCCAACCCACCGATACACCCGATGCGGTACGTTTTCGCTTTCCTACAGTAGGCACGGATGTTTGATATCCAGCTTCAAATTGTGCCCTATTGGAAAGTCTCCGGAGAGATCACACATGCTGACAAGTTACATCCCATAGCTCGAGATGCAGGATGGCGATACCCTCGAGGTCCACCAGGAGCAGGTTGGCGGATCTGCACAGTAATAGAGAGGGGGAACTCCGAGGAACAATGACCAGGACGAAGATCTCAAAAGAGGTGAACACACAAGAATGATATTCTTGAACTGGATTTCGATTGAACCTGGTTGTACTTTTGGCTTTGCGTACATCTGACGAGAGGAAGACTGAAACAATAAGTCGACAAATGATTTACGACAGACAAAACACTACCCAATCAACACAATGTCCCTCTATTCCCGTTGTGACTCTTGTGGTAAACTGTGGTTTTCTCATCTCTTCCGCAGCAGTGGTACAAACGAGCTGTGTGGGTTGGCCTCATAGAGAATAAGCCCGTCCAATCTTGCTCTTTAAGTTAACGTTTATCAAATAACAATGTGTCAGGATCACATAGACATGGGGAGATAACTTGATATGTATGAAGTAGACGGAACCTAAGTTTGTGTTGGCCATTTAAAGTTGAAATCACGGACTCACAGTTCGCGCCGTGTCTATCCTGCCTTATGGCTAAGATGTTCCAATGAGCCAATCTGCATGATCAAGTCGAGCGCTGAGTGCGCCGTTCCCCTGGAAAGACTCATGAAGACCAAATCAGAAGCACAAAACAAATCATATGCTGACGGGCAAACCTGAAGGGAAACAGACCAACCACGAAAGAAACGCATGCAAAAATCAAAACACGCACGCCGAAATCACACACATCATCATCATTACGCTTTGAGTTCCATAGCTCGGCATCCAGTACAGAGCACGATAGTGCCTTCGGGCACATGCTTAGTGAAGATTTGGCCATCGTCGAAACCGCCCTGACACTCGGCGCATCGGAAGCAATGCTCATGCCACTCTCCGCCTAGCGCTTGTATATACTGTCCGATGACAGCTGTACGGCATTTCCTGCACTTCGGAGCTCGTCGTTCGGTGCGCTTCGTCTGGCAGTTGATGCACCACGCATAACCATCCTTCTCAATATGTGTCATGCCGTGTTCGAATGGGTCACCACATTCGGCACAGAAGAAGTGTCCATAGTGCCAGTGAGCTCCAAGAGCTACTATGTGTTCACCGAGAATAGGGGTCTGGCAGTGCTTGCAACGCGGTGCAAACAGCTCATGCCAATCGAGGTGACAAAAGAATCGCAGACGCTCATCTCCGTCTTCGGCCATCGTTTTGCCCGGCTCCTCTTCGAGTATCTCGCCAGCCGCGCGACGTCTGATGCGATCAAGACGCTCCTGACGAAGATGATCAGGCTCATGGCTAATTTCCATCGCCTGTAGGTTAGTACCACAAGTATAGCAGCTGAAACACTGCGGATGGAATCGTTCATTGCTTCCCGCTAGGGCCACAAAACGCCCTTCAATGGGCATGCCACATTCATGGCAAATCGTGACAGCTCGCCTATTGCTGCCAGGGGCTGGGGACCAATGGCCACGAGGCTTTTGAGCAGAACGGGGTGTCCCCCTGGCATTGGGATCAGGTAGCGGACGGGAGGTTGGATTCCTTTTGTCGTCAGGGGTTATGATTGCAGGAATGCTGCCTCCCTTACCCGGAACCTCATTAATAGCAATATCGGGGACGTTGATCGAAGGTACGGAGCCTCTAGGGCTATGGGATGTCTCGTCTATGCAGATCGACGGGATTTGCGTTCCCGTTGGCGCCCTGGGCATCGGCGAACTTTCCTCCGCCACAACGATACTAGGTACCGCCATGGGTTTCTCCGGCTGGGCGAAGGAGGAGGAGGATCTGCTGGGGGTTGCCGGAAGCGACCGGTCTGGGGTGGTATCAGTGGACTCGTCCGGGGCTTTCCAGTTGGCGTCGAAGCTTACAATGGGCCGTCCCGGACTGTCACTGACGGCTGTGGGTTCCGGGAGGTTTGGGCTGCGATCTTTCAAGCGCATGCTCGTGGCCGCGCGAATGTCTTGACTCCGAACTTCCATGCCGTTCTTTCTCTCTACCTTGTCATCGACAGAGACGGAGCCGTCGTTGGAGAGGTTTCTTGTATAGAGAGGATTGCGAGAGCGTGTGGGAGGATTGCGGTGTATTTCTACTCGCTCAAGGGGCTTGGTCTTTTCTTCTTCTTCCCGGGGTGGTTCGAAGCGGACTCGGTTTGTGGCCGCCTGAGCTCGGTTGCCAAGCTTCTCGGGTGATGCACGACCAGAAAAGCTCATGTTATCAGAAGTTGAGACTTCAGGCTCTTCCCAAATCTGATCTCCAGAAAAGGGACGCCCTACTTCCCCGCTAATGTTTCTTTTCAGACTTCCCTGGCGTCTCTGCTCTGGAGCCTTGCCTGAACGACTAATACTGCCGTATGTCTTGTTTTTGTGATCTGGCTGTATGCTTGGCTGCCTCTGCTCTAACTCAGGTCGGCTTTCACGTTCGACGCCTTCACCATCCGAAGAGCTGCCTGAGCATGATCGCGTAGCACCGACACTAGCAGTACGAGCATGGGCGTAGCTGTTCTTTCTGAGATGTGGCTTATAGCGGTAGGGCCCTTCGGGACGGGGAGAAGGCGTGCCATGCTGATGTTGCCAGACAAGCTCAGCAGCTTCATCGAGAGCAGCATTGTATAGACGAGTATCATCCTCAGGTGTCTCCTGAACAGGCGATTTTGTACTCTTCCTTATGTCCATCTCCTCCATTGCGTCGCGCAATGAGCTTGCCTCTTCCTTCTCCATCCATCTTTGACCTCGTTCCATGTATGTGGCTGAGGGGACAACGTCGGACGGCCTCAAAGGGTTTGTAGCTGAAGTTGGATAGTAATCTGGGCTTTTTCTGCTGATGGTAGAGTATCTAGAGGCAAGACTGCCACCAGCAACGCTAGGACTTTTCGAGTCCTTACGGTCGAGAATAGGTGGTGCGCTCTCGGCAGGAGAAGCAAGATCAGGCGTGAATCGGCCCGTACTATGGCGGTGCAAACTCGAGCGGCTAGGAACTGGACGAGCACCGGCTGGTTGAGGTCTTGCACCTCCAGGCCTGGCGACTCGGTTTGACCGAAGACCTGCGAGGTAGGAGGCTATTCAGCAGAGGGAGAAATTAGCTAAGGACTTTGATCGCCATACTCAACTCCGTGTGTCATACCAAACTGTTCGTCTGTCATGTAAGAAGGTGACGGAGGAGTCACCTTGCGCTTCGGCTCCATCGTCCTTGCTGTGCCTGGCATCTTTGCCAGAAGATGAGGGAAGATATTTATGCGGTATGGAGGAAGAATATTGTGTCCGGTAGAGAAAGGGTTAAGGAGGTGGCCAAGACGGCAAATACGGAGGGTTTTGGCAAGGTCTAGAGAATGATGAGGGATAATGTAAGGTAGCTTTACTAAGGTAGGTAGGTAGGTATGTATGAAGTAGTTAGTGGTCGATAGTTTTAATGGTGGTCGCAAATCGAGCCGGCTAGGGTTGACCAGGCAACGCGATGTTGGACTACTGGTTTGGTTGCGTCAGAGCATCACCACCAGCAACAAAAGCCTCTGTCTAAGTATGAGACAGAAATACGAAAACTTATGATTTCGTTGATATTTGTTGTTGGAAGCTTTGCAAGGTGCAGGGAGTCAGTATATGGCAGTTTCTATAAATTTCCATGGTGCATAACCGTCCACCGCCATCTGCTAGGTTCTTATGATACAGTAGTTGAAGCGGGGACTGGAGGTTTGATGTGTATTGCTCTCATTTGCTCGAATGTCACCTATCCTTAGTCAGGAATTAGAGTCTCTATACCTTAAGGCCGTTACATTAATAACTAACTATAAGGCAGTGTGCACAAGAGTCAACTCCTCAAATTGTCATCGTCGATTCCCATACTTACATACCTAGGTAGGTAGGCAGTCTCTTCTTTCAATGCTTGGTTCCCTTATCGCCCTCTAGCGTCGCTTTTACAGCTGAAGGAGGTGGAGATTCTGTGAAACCAAGGTTTTTGAATTCGTCCCTGGCCATCAAGTTTCTAAAATACCCGTCGCTATTAGCCCGCTTTGTTCCGAGATATTTGACTACGTGTATGCGTCATAAGTCAAAGCATTATAGGCTCGCTCACCTGTCCATTCTGCACGATAGATACGCCTTTGCAAGGTCGCGACATTCTTCGTCATTGAGACCTCGCACCTTTTTCATACATGAAAGGTACTTTGTCATATAAGTCTTGCACTCGCCTGCAGTTACTTTGGTCAAAATTGGTCCATTGAATGTGTTGGCTTGTACAGCCACTCACCATCATGATCCAGAGGGAAGCTTCCACGCTGTGGTCTGCTCAGAAGGACGCCATTGTTTAGTGAATTGTTCTCAGTAGACGATGTCAAACTCACGGTGTTGGCTTTGTGGTTGGCAAGGGGCCGGGGCTACCGAAAGTACTCATGATTCTGTGTCTGTACTGGTCTTCTGGCTGATATCTAGTGCATCTATTGCCATCTTCATGTTTCCTCTAGTACAGTAGAAAAGTTAGGCGTTGTGGCGAACCTCGTTAAAGCACCTAGTGGTGGATAAGAACATCCCCTCAGGTGTGGCTGGTGACGTGGCAAGGGCTCTGCAACGCGATGGAACTCCGGAGTAACCTGTATCAAGGTAAACTACCAAAGGTACGTGGGTGTGAAAGCGGTCAGTATGGTACCTAGGTCCTAGGGGAGGCATCTCACAGCCGAGAAACCTCCGGTGGAGCCAGTAAAGCGGCCTAGAGCTAGGTACCTAGGCATCGCAAGGCCTAAAAAAATAGGTGCTAGAGGTACCTTATCCATACCTAAGGTAGGTAGGTACATTACCTACCTACCTACCTGATTACCTTGGCCTGGGGTGGTTGAACATTATGCAAATACACGTGAATCACCCCAAAAGTGCTCTCGACTCCACTGCGCAAAGCGAAGCAAAGCAAAGCAAAGCCATCCTCAGCCTGAGCCTGAGCCTCCCAGACCGAACCGCATGAACTCCCGGAACTGACGACGGATTTTGAATTTAGCGACAACGCGCGCATTATTCGGAACATCCTCCGTGTCCTTGTGTCTGTCTTGGGTTTCGTGACGGACGCTTCACTTGACTCTACTGTCCAGTCCAGTCCTGTCCAGTTGTTTCTGTCATCAGTATATCTCAAACTCGCTCGTCACAAAATCGGACTCTTATCATCATGGCTGCTCTTGGCGAGGATCTGCTCACCACAGTCAACAAGCTGCAAGACTTGGTTTTCAATACCATTGGCAGTGACTCTTTGGATCTCCCTCAGATTGTATGCGGTTTTTGCTACCTGAATTGGCTACTCTACTAGCACTGACTGACCGTTGCCTAGGTTGTTGTCGGTTCCCAATCTGCAGGCAAATCTTCTGTCCTTGAGAATATCGTCGGCCGAGATTTTCTACCGCGCGGAGCCGGCATCTGCACTCGTCGTCCCCTGATCCTTCAGCTCATCAACGTTACCGAAGATGAAAACGCTCCCGACCCTGCAAGCGATCCTTATCGATCCCCCGGTGCTGCTCGCCGTTCCGAGTGGGCAGAGTTCCACCACATCCCCAACCGGAGGTTCAACGATTTTGGCGATGTAAAGCGCGAGATTGAGAACGAGACATCTCGAGTTGCCGGCAACAACAAGGGTATCAACCGGCAACCTATCAACCTCAAGATCTACTCTCCTCATGTCCTTAACTTGACTCTGGTGGATCTGCCGGGACTGACCAAGGTGAGTTTCCTGTTCTTTCCATCTCCATAATCCTTAGCTTCGTTTAACCCCTGGACATCACTGACCATAGCCAATCCATAGGTCCCCATTGGCGACCAGCCTACCGATATCGAGAAGCAGACTCGAAACCTCATTTCAGAATACATTGCCAAGCCTAACAGTATTATCCTCGCCGTGTCTCCCGCCAACGTCGACATCGTTAACTCGGAAGCCCTTAAACTCGCCCGCCATGTTGACCCCCTTGGCCGAAGGACTATTGGTGTCTTGACAAAGGTCGACCTCATGGATCATGGCACAAACGCTCTAGATATTCTTTCAGGCCGTGTCTATCCTCTAAAGCTTGGCTTCATCGGCGTGGTCAATCGATCGCAGCAGGATATTCAAGGAAACAAGCCTATGGAGGATGCTCTCCAGGCCGAGGCTGACTTTTTCAAGCACCATCCTGCCTATCGTAACATCTCCATTCGCTGTGGCACTCACTACCTGGCTAAGACCCTCAACACTACGCTGATGGGTCATATCCGTGAGCGATTGCCCGACATCAAAGCCCGGCTCAACACTCTTATGGGGCAGACGCAACAGGAGTTGGCCAGTTATGGTGACATGCATTTCAGTGGAAAGGAGCACCGTGGCTCTCTCATCCTTCAGCAAATGACGCGCTTCGCCAACTCTTTCATTTCTTCCATTGACGGTACCTCGACCGAGATTTCCACCAAGGAGTTATGTGGCGGTGCTCGTATTTACTACATTTTCAATTCTGTCTTCGGCAGCGCACTTGACACCATCGACCCTACATCTAACCTCTCCGCCCTTGATATCCGGACCGCTATTCGAAACTCCACCGGACCCCGACCCAGTCTTTTTGTGCCGGAAATGGCTTTCGATCTTCTGGTCAAACCCCAGATCAAGCTTCTGGAAATTCCTAGTCAACGTTGTGTTGAACTTGTGTACGAAGAGCTGATCAAGATTTGCCACACTTGTGGCTCCACTGAGCTTTCACGATACCCCAGACTTCAGGCCAAGCTCATCGAGACGGTCTCAGACTTGCTCCGTGAGCGTCTTGGTCCTGCTTCGTCATATGTCGAATCACTCATCTCTATCCAGCGCGCCTATATCAATACTAATCACCCTAACTTCCTCGGCGCAGCTGCCGCCATGAGTAACGTAGTCAGTGCAAAGCAGGAGCGAGAAAGGAAAAGGCTGATCCAGGAGGAGCGCGAGCGCCGAGAAAAGCGGCGTCTGCAGGAGCTTGAGGCTGACGGCGATGGCCCTGAAAATGAGGACGGTGTCAGTGGACCTCCTGATAAGCCTGAAAAGACCAAGTCAGGAAGAGCCAAGGCCACGAAGCCTCCTCGAAGCATATCGCCTTCTCTTTCAGTCCGAGAGAACGGAACCTCCAGCCTTGCTGCCACTATGAACGCGGCGCATCTAAATGGCACTCTTCGTTCAGCTTCACCTGCTCGACTCAACCAACAGGGACTCGGAGGTGCCCGAGATTCCTTCTTGAACTACTTTTTCGGCAAGGATGGCCAGACCATCGGCGGTCCGCTTCCAAGCCCTGGTGCCATGCCCAATATGCCCAACGGACGACATATCAGCCAAAACTCGGAGACTAGCTTCCCTATTGTGCGCCGGGAGAGGGAGTTTGCCCGGCCATCTACAGCGACAACAATGGCCCCCGAGGATGACTTGTACGATAGAACAGGGAAGAACTACGGCTTGGCATCCCAAATGGTAAGTTCCGAGGATCTACAGGTGCCCGGTCTCCTCTTCTCACACGAAACTAACCCCCACCACCAGGGTGAATCCGCGGAGCCAGCTATGACAGATCGCGAGGCCATGGAGACGGAACTTATCCGAGCTCTTATCTCTTCCTACTTCAACATTGTTCGCGAGTCCATTGCCGACCAGGTCCCTAAAGCTGTCATGCACCTCCTCGTTAACCACTGTAAGGACGTCGTTCAGAACCGCCTCGTTAGCGAGCTCTACAAGGAATCTCTCTTTGAGGAGCTCCTTTACGAGGATGATGGCGTCAAGAAGGAGCGCGAGAAGTGCGAGCGCCTGCTTCAAACCTACCGTGAGGCCGCTAAGATCATTGGTGAGGTGTTGTAGATTCAGCACCGATTTTGATCTATGGGTTTCTGGCAAATGGCCACTATGCGATAGCGTCCCGTTCAGCCTGAGAATAATGAAGATAAGAAGACCAGTAACAGCCATATACGGATGGAAGGATAGACTCGAAGGAGAAAGGCGGAACATAACTTGGAAACACCAAACAATGTCGATCGCTTTTGGTCAAGGGCTCGGGCTCATGGACCAATCTTGATTGCTCTGCTCCTCAATGGAGCAGAGCATGAGAAGCAGAATAATGGAGAGAAACGAGAGAAGAAAAGAGTGTTGTAATTTTGTTCTTTTCATTATCATCGTTTTCCCTCTTATCTTGTACATCACCAACTGGCATTGGAATTGCGGCCAGACTCGGCTTTAGTTCCTGATAATGGCTCTGACGAGAAGACGGATCGGAATACAAGAGGAGGGCTTGTATGTATGGATGTATGTATGTAAAAAAAAAAGGCAAACCAAACTCGGCTCGTCGTCCTAGCAGAATACACACAATGTACTACTTTTATAATATCTGTCAAACGATGAATACGTTCTCTGAACTGTTTGAGGAAGGGACTGACTTTAAATGAAGAAAGACATTATACACATGATGTTGCAGCTTGCGTATATAGATATGTATGCACGAATCGGCACTAATTAGTTGGTGCCATTTCCTCCACTACGGCTCCGAAGTACATTGAGTAAATCATCGCTGGCTCCCATGGTCCGCTGGTGTCCCCCTTGCTACGCCAGACGGATACCGTGGGTTGTTATTGTTATAATTAGTCATAAGAGTAGGTCGACTCTGAATATGCGGATCTGCCTCATAACTCAAGTTGTAACCCGAAGAGCCTTGAGCTATCTCTCGTTGAGGGAACATGCTCTGCTCTGGTCGTGGCTGTCTAGTCTCATAGGCATGGTATGACCTACCAGCCTGCCGTGCAGGGTGCCTGATGAAGTAGTTACCGTCCGGATGATGAGTCTCAACGACTTCGTATGCGTCTGAAAGCTCTAGTGGAGGGCGAGCACTGTGACAAGTATGATAGAAATGATCGGAACCAGCTGGAGAATCGAAGTGGTGCTCTTGTGTTGCATATTGAGACCGCGGGATAGGTTCTCTATGATAGAATTGGCTATGGTTGTTAGACCATGAGGGTGAGGGTCGGGCATGTTCGCCAAACCTTTCAGTGTTGACCGGGCCATATCTGGATTCCTGTGGAAGGGTATATCGGGCTCTGAGACCTCTTCCAATCTCCCGTCCGGATTCATCAACGTATACGACCTCCTCCTCTTCAACCATATGGGGGTTATGGGCCACATGAGGTTCTTCACGCCCCCCTCTTTCGACCTCCGCGTAGCTAGGTGCTGGAGCGGTCGAGATGGCCACTAAGGGGGGATGGTCTTGAGGCCGGTCGCCAACCGAGGCGCTTCTGTTCCGAGGACTAGCTGGTTCTGGGCCTGAATAACGCTGTTCTCGGACGTCACGGTAATCGGATGATTTTTCTTCGCGCCAATGAGCCTTGTTCCGCGGCCCTGTCGGATATGAAACATGATAGGTGGTGACTTCCTGCCCAGTCTCGACTCCGGCGTCAACCTTGTTGCTTTGGCTACATGAATCTTGAGGCTTTTCGAAGTACGGTGGTGAGTAGTTGCCAAACGTTGAAGCACTATCGGCGGCTTGGGATCCAGGCTTCGACTGTTTCTTTCTAGCCCCTACCATCTTTCGACCATAAACCTCGCTTGCAGGACGAAGATGTGGTATGTCTGGCTCAGACTCGATATGTGAGGAAAAGCGCAGATCCAGTCGACTTGATGCCAGAGACTGACTTCCCAGATCCGCATAACCTGACTGCTGTGCTTGTTCTATCACATGCCCGACATCACTTTGCTGGCGTTCTTCCCTTGACCGGTCGTTTGGCAAAGCCGTGAAGATCTGAGCTGGCGTCTGCACTGACACTTGCGGAGGTGGAGTGTTATTGGGTGTTGTTTGCACAGGCTTCAAAGCATATCTGTCTACGAAGGCTTGTTCGAATGCCCAGGGAAGAGCCTCCTTGACAAGAGTGTACAAGACAGAGTCTCCCCGAGTCTTGATTTCCAGTCCAGCCATTCGCTCGTTCTCAGGCATTTTTATCATTTCTGTTCGCCAATCCATATGTGCTCGTCCTTGACTCCGGGGCTTTTCGACATGCTCTATTTCGAAATGTCTGGCGAGTTGAGGTACGTGGAAGATGTTGCCGTCGTTGCACACCTTGCAAGAAACTCCATTGAGAGCCCTCAGACTGCGTAATTTCTTGTTTTTCGATGTAGCTTCAATGAACAGCGACAACGGTAGGCTCTCACTCTCAGACTCCTCGAACACTTTGTTAGCATGGTAAATGGCGACGTAAGCCCTGACGGCAGGTGGGATCTTCTTATGATGCCCAACCTTTGACCAGACAGATTGTGTGCCCCTGACGAATTTTTCGTGTTGGTGTTGACGAGTGCTGTTGACTGAGGCGATGCTATTGCTATCGTAGTAGTTGAGATATGATGCATTGTCGAAAGGGTTAGGAACTTGAGGTCTTGTGTAGCTGTTTGATTGTCTTTGAGAGATATGTGCCATCCCCGAAGAAAATGGTCCTGGGTACGAAGAATATGTTGCAGGGTCGTAATATGTTGTTGTTGAGTAAGATGGACTGTACGTATGGGCTGAGCTTTGCCCATATGCAGATATAGGAAGGATTGGAGGCCTGGAATTGTAGAACGAGAATTGCGGTGCTTCTGCGCCGTAAACAGGCAGAGGATATCCTGCTGGTGTATCAGGTTGAAAGGCAGAATAGCTTTGTTGAATTGGCGCATTTGACGCGAGTGCGCTCCGTGGCTCATTGTCATGATAGGCTTTCTCTTTGGTGAGAGGGTCAGGGCTAAAAGGAGGCACTTCTGGCCACTCCGCTCTCCAGTGCACGACAATGTTTCCCAGACTGAGAGCCACTGTGTGCTTGGCTGCATAGTGTTGAAGTACACCCTCGAACCCAAAGAATTTCAAGACTCCATTCACACCGAGACAGCTGTTACAAAGAAACAACTCCTTGCGCATAGGCTCAGTGCGTGGTTTGATTTTGACATCAAAGACCCACTTCATGTTCTCCAATGTCAACCGTTGAGTCCAGGGCCCCTCGGGGGGCTCGACAATCGGCTTCTTCCCTGCCGCGATTGTGGCAGCAGTGTCCTTTGTGACTTCGGCATAGAACCTCTTACGAACGTACAGCAGCACATCAGCGGCATATTGCGGACAGTTCTTTCTCTTAACCTTGACGCCGTTGTTCCATCCTTCGATGATTTCGTCTGCATATTCCGATATGCGCGCTCGAACAGGCCCCTGAATATCGTCCCATTCCTGGTCTGTAACTTCTCTTGGTTCCCTAGCGGGCTTTTCATCAGCCTCCGTTGTTGGAAGCTTGTCTTCAAGCTTTCTGGGGTTGCTATAACTTTGCTTCTCTCGCAGCTCCGCTTCTACCCTCTGAGCGAGAAGACGGGGCTTTAAGAGTTCCCATGCGTGATCATCAAGCGGCGTGATGATTTGGAGTGCTGCCTGAAAGGATGGAATATGAGCCAGAACATTTGCAGTCAACGGAGGATCAAGTAGCATGGCTCGATTCTCAATGTCGGTCCGCCTTTGAGCCTTAAGGTGAGCTGCCTCCTCCTTCGTCCGTTTTTGCTGAACTGAAGTGCGCAAGGGACGGAGATTAGCCTCCGATGGCACTATTGATCCACGGCCGTCACCGGCAATAGGTGCTTGGCGATAATGCTCGCCTATTGATTGAGCGGGATTTGATGAAGCCTTACCGATGGGTGCTGAAAGAGCCAGAGGCGTAAATGATAATGGAGCTTCTGCTTTGGCAGCGGTGTTTCGTGCTTGAAACTGAGCCATCCCACCTGTACTGGCCCATTTTTCCCAACGAGAGGCATCAGCTAGAGCCTGCTTTCCTCGGATCTCTAGACCTTTTATCCACTCTTCGGCAGCAGCAGATCCAAGTGCCTTGACATTTTCGAATTCCAGCTTGATTTGTTCAACATGCTCCGACCAGAAGAGTTTCGTAACCTGGATGTGTGGCGGCACAGTCCCCGCTTGTATGGCACGGGGATGTATAACATGCATATCGGCATCCACAAATACTGGAGGAAGAGCTGGGAGCAGAACAGATGGAAATGAAGAAGACAGGAGAAGTTCTAGTTCCTATTGCTGACGTTAGAATTGCATACGGGGAGAATCCTGGCAACACCTACCTTGATGCCCTTTTTCTTCAGGCAATTTCCGCAAGCGAAGACACAAAAGGGGAAAATGGGACAGACGTCACTTGGACCCGGACCACGACACCAAGCTTCGTTGTTCGAAGATGGTAGCTTTTTCTGGCTCCGCAAATCACAGAGTTGGCAAGACACAGAACAAACAAGACGCCACATCTGAATCTCCGATTTCCCTTTTAGGGGTGCAGGCATACGCGGCCAAAACAGTCTTCTTGAAGCTTGCCAGATTGCATCTGGCTTCAGTAAAGGAAAGGATGACGGTACATCATTATAACATGCTTGGGGATGAGTGGAAAGGGGGCTAAGAAAGGCATGGAATAGTTTGTTGACAGCCAACAAACGACCCAGGTCACTGGGTGGTACAAGAGTGAAGATATGTTGCCATATCTGTTCCGGAAGCTGCCTGGCTCGATCTTTCACGAGACTCTGAGCCGCCGGGCCAGGAAGATGGGCTTTATCAAGCTTAACTTTCTTAGTTTGCTGAACAGCCTTGCAATCCATTGACTGGCGCCTTTTTTTCGAGGGCTGGGAGATGGCATCGAGCAGGGCCGCTGCAGGGTCATGGCTAGAGGCTTCTGAGGGTTCATAATCCAGATCATCAGCCATTTGCACGTCGGCCTCGCTTCTACCACTGACTGTTGATGCTCCCGGGGTGACGGCTGAACCAGAGGCGCCGGCCCCTTGATTCTCTGGGATAACCATCCCTCATCTGACGCGCTACTGAATAGCAGCGATGGGTCAGAACGGGAGGCACAGAAAGAAACAACTAGCTTGATGGGTCATCAAGCCTGTAGAGTGAAAAGGATGGTCAACACTTGTCTGCGTGAATGGTAAGGAGCAATGGGGAAAGAAATCGCGTTGCAATGTAGGTGTAAGCAATTAGGATCGGGCGCTCAAGCTTCGTCTGTGTTTCTGTACAAACCAAACGTTACTCGTAATGCGGCGTGAAGTAAATTCACGGGGTTGTCTTGAATTGGGGAGCGATACCTTGGTAGATTATTACCTTAAGGTACTTTTAGTAGGTAGGTAGGTAAGGTCGAGAAGGGAGCAGGAACCCAAAGTTCCAATTCTGAACTTATCGATAACAGTGTCGGTCGGGGCGGTCCATTTTTTATGATGACATAAGCATAGAAGTAGTTGGTGATTAAACGTCCAACAACTGGTATTTGTGAGACTTGAAGAATCCAATTTGGGGCCCCATCACCGGGGTATTTGAATAAGTAGAGTTGCTTGATTTTACATTTCATTTGTTGCCCATCATAACATCAACTATTATATCTGATATTGTTGCAGCGTCATTGCATATTGGCATCTCTGCCACCTCCTTGTCCTGGCGCTTGTGACGTGCTTCCACTACGACCACCCAACGAAGAGGTCTGTCCCGGGGATGACTGGTCTCCTCCAGCGCCGTATATCTGAAAACTCTGGTCTGCTCCCCAGTTGGCCATCTGCGTATAGTTTTCAAAGGCATTCTACTCCAAGTTAGAAACGGTTACAAGTGATTCCTCAATGGAAACGCCTCTTACCCAGTCAAAGTTCGCGCCCATATCCATCCCCGCGTTAGTGTTGGCTCCCAGGTTGCTGAACATGGAGGAGAAAGGAGAAGCCGGACCAGCCCCAGCGAAGCCATCGGTTTGAAAATCAAGTCCTTCAGGCCCAGGCATGCCAAAGTCCATACCCATAAAGGCGGCCGGGTTAGGCGTCGAAAAGGGGTTGGCCGTCGCATTGAAATCCGGTAAGCTGCTCGGTGAGACGAAACCCGGCGCCATAGCCGGTGAAACATCAGTCCCAACACCTTGCGTCAGGCCTGGCATTGGCGATGGAACGCCAGGCATTTCTGAACCGATCGAGGCAGGGTCCTTGATCTTATCTAGCATGATATCAATGACCTTGGCCGCCTTGAATGCTTCCATTGAGGTATCTGCAAGTGTGTTCCAAATTTCTCTCGCTGTTTCTAGACTGCCAATCATTTTAGATCGTTGGTCATCGTTCCAAGTTGAAGCACCCTCATCGTCTTGGGGAACTGAAGACTGCGCGGCAATGTTGTCAAAATGGAGATCAAGAATGACCAGCATTGCAGGCAACGTAAAGTCTTTGGTAGCAATCGACTTCACAAACCAGCTGACTGAGCGCAGCCTTCCGTTGGATTGTGATTCCCGGTACAATACTGCCAGATGATCGAGCGCGGTCAATGATGCTTCAATTGCAGCCCTCCGAGAGTGTGCATATCTTGCACTCTGCCTCGCCCTGGGAAGGTATTTTCGGTGAAGTAAGCATAGAATCTTCTGGTACAGAATATCGACATTGAACCTGGCAATGATCAGAGTCACTGGATCATGAGATCCTTCTAATGTCGTTAGCTTCAAATGCGGCGGCAATTCTTGCATGATCTGTCGCAGTTTGGCATCAAAGCGAATAATCTCATCGTAAGGCACATGCTTGCCAACTTGCCCTGTAGCCTGGAGGATGTTTCCCAACTCGAAACATAACCTTGACTTGGCAATCATGTAGGCAATGGGAGTAGCGACAGTCGATGGTCGAGAAGGCGGCAGCTCCTTGACGCCGGGATTGAACTCATCGTCAAATATGTTATTGGGCAGTTGGGTGTCGCAATCATTTTCGTAAATCATGCTGGGCAGAGAAACCTGATGCGAGAAGATAACATCCGACATTCGTACGAGAGCCCACGTCCGCCGCCTCATTTCCTAATTATGTTCAGCAAATCGAGGTTAGCAGCAGACCAGCGTGCAGCTTACCGCTTGAAATGGTGTAATTGACGGAAACCATTTAGCGTCTCGGTGGTAACCCATTCGGTACGCGATTCGAACAATTAGAGACACGATTAACCACAATCCTAGATCAGCATCCCATCGAGACGAATATTCTCCGAATACATAGAGTATCATAGTCTCAACCGTGTACTCATTAGGTTTTGTATAGTCTGATTTGATCAGGCATTGCACCGTGCGTAACCGGTATTCGTTTGCAAGCTCAAGGGTTCGCCCTCTCCACTCAGGAGGTTCGTCGCCCACTTTATGGTAACTCAGCATTGCGAGGCAGAGAACCGAGTAGAGCATACCAAGCCACATAATGGGCGTCTTGTTGGGATCTTGCCAGTGGTCTTTCAGCTGCTGTTGAAATGTTGGTCCATGAATGATGTTGACAGCATTATCCATGGAGTTGAAGTATCGACTGCAGAGCGTCAGAACAGCAGACTTGGGGGGAAGCTCTGCTCTTATTTCAATCTCGGATGCTGGGAGTGCTCCTAGCAGGAGTGTCGGCCCCTCTCTTGCAGCCATGGGCTTCGAAGATTTGACTCGCTCATAACTTGTTTCCAACTCCTTTTTGTGAGACGTGAAGTAGTTTTTCACCTCAGATATATCGGCAAGGAGGGTATGCCAATGTTCCTGGCCAACATACAGCGACTTGCCTTTGTCCGTGTCCACTTTAAGAAAACCCAAAGACGTGGCCAGTCCCTCCTCTTCGTCACTGTTTTCCTCCTCATCATATGCCATTGCATTGTCGTCTCCTTTTCCAGCCTTGGCGGAAGATCCGCTGTCCGTGGTGGATTGTGTTGTCGCTGCTCCAGCAGCTGCGGCGGATGCAGCATCTACATTAGCACCTCCGTGCATAAGGGATAAAACTAAGCCTTCTAAACGGTCAATACGATTCTGCATGTCATCAGGACTCGAGTCTCCTTGACTTTGATTCTTCTTGCGTGTAACCGGCGTGGCATAAGAGCATGAGGTGGTCCCCATACCCTCGCGCTTTGTACAGTTGCTGCAAGGATGACTTCTGTCACATTTTCTGACGGGTATTAGTAAGGATGAGGAGTTGAGGTGTTATTTAAACTCACAACCTACAGACGATGTTAGTAAATATTGATGCATTGCTCTAGGGGTAACATACTTGCGTGTCCTACAAGGGTAGCAGCTTAGAGGCACACGATTCCTCTTCCTCACAACGCGGAACTGTTCCTCGGGAGACCGGGCTCCCTGAGATGAGTTTGTCGAAGGAGGAGTTGGGGTCATTGTGAAAAGGGGAACGAAACGACCAGGGCGTTTCAACAGATGAGATGAGGGATCCGACTCCAATATTGGCAGACAATGATGAGACAAGAGTTGGTCAGCGCCAGGGGAAACCCCATCAATATATTGAGTCTTGAGCGGTTGGCGGAACCCAAAGGAGCTTGATATGAATAATACAGCGCCCTTCCAGAATACTGCCGCAGCTACGGCAATCTGGTCAACAGAAGACTTGTCTGACCAACCGGGAAATGCGGCTCCACGAGTCAACCCGCCTGGTAAGCCAATGTCGATGTCGCAACACAGACCGTTTCGCCCCAAATAGTCTCCAGGAACCCAGAGGTGGCGTTGATCAAGTCCGACACGTCCGTACGTCCTTAGGCTTGCAGCAACAGCGAGTTAGCACGGTACAGCACAGCCTTCCACTTGAGGCACCGCACAGTGTGAGACGGTGAAGGTGAAAGGGTGGATGGTGACAATCTGTGGAGATATCGGGGGCCAGGGGCACCCAAAGTTGCGGTCTGTTGGGAATGTGTGACGGGGAATTCAATTCTAGGCAATGGGATTTTGCAGGGCACTCGCTATAGTCGATGACCGAGATTGTAGCGATAGCGAGGTCGCGAACCCGTCAGGGAGGAAGAAGACGGGAACGGGGGGCGAAGATAGCGAGGAGACGGCCCAAAAGAAGACAGACGCCAGAGCTCAAGCTACCTATAAAGCGTCACAGATGGATTCCAAGTCCAGACAGAAACAAATGGATGGAGAATAGCGGGATGTTTTTCTGTCGAGTCGATAATTCCTCAGTAAGCTCAGTCAGCAGGGGAACAGAGGCTGTGAGAGCAGATGACGCAGGATATCCAAACAGAGGATCAATGGATGATAGAAGCTGGTCATGGAGGTGTCGGTACCTCCGGTGCCTTGCTTCAAATAAGGAGAGAAACGAGAAGATCTCTGAAAAGGGTGGAAGGGAAAAGGGCTAGATCTGAGTCCAATTTTTGGTCTCCAGAATGTCCCGTCAGCATCAGCCTTATTAAACCGCCCGGCAGCCTGGGAATGAGGAACAAACGAGCTATCTTAGTTAGGCACCGCAGTCAAGTCGAGGAACGCGTGTGCATCCCAGCATCGATGCAAGATGCAAGATGGTGGGGTTGTTTTACACTCACAGAGACAAGGGTGTTTATTTCTTGGTTGTTTCCGTTCTTCCATTTAAGAGAGCCTTTGTGATACCTCTGCTGTCTTTGCACGTGTCTTTGCTGTGCCTAGGAGTCTGCAACTGGCATAGTTTACCTGGACCTCTTTTTTCATTAGCTTCTTCAACGTGATGGCTGAAGTCAGCCAGGTGCAGTAACTCATAACTCAACGGGCGCTGCGGCAACTATCTCAATCGAACGAACCACAATCTGCTAAAAAGAGTCAAAGTTCACAAATCTTGCTTGCCTAGCCTGTGAGTCATTCTCGTTCATCGGATTCGACATCTGCTGTATGGACGCTCGGATTTCGGAGCCGGCCCATGTTTATCACCGATATTTGTCATTAAACTCCATCACATCACACTTTTCATTCTGTATCTGAGGCCTTCTATAGCCAGTTCCCTGACTTAAGGTACACTACTATTCTGGACAGACACTATGTCGATCTGATCATTGTGGCACGTTATGCAAAACCAACGTTGATAACCAACAGTAAATCCATCGTCTTTGGCAAATTTACAATGTAGCTGCAGCTATGATCGCCTAGAAATAGTGATGTTTACATTTCTCTCCATGCTTTACTATTCCCGTAGATATTGCGAACCACTTCCCATCCAGCTCCCAGCAGAAGCTGGTAAAACCGATTAGAAGAATTCGGGAGCCCAACACATGATGCAGCCTGACCATTCAGTGAGCCATTAGTCATTTGCATGATAGGCTTGACAGGAGCTCGCCAGCGCGGTTTATATGGCCACAGTATTCTTGGATAACGTCCCTGCGCCTTAGCTTTCAACATCCTGGGACTCCAGTACTTCTTGGCCTTGTTTCCTCCCTTCAATTTGCCACCGATAAACCACTAGCCAGAATGCTTACTGGTCATATTGCATTGCCGGATACTGTCACTCAAACGTTTGGGTTTTACCAGGACCAGGCAGGCAGTGCAATATTCAGCAGTACGCGACGGGCTATTATCACGCCTTCTTAACATAAATGCGTCATGAGTTTCGTAACGTATGTATTCCGCCTCATACAGCTGCGGGAGTGCTGACGCTGTACTTGGTAAGGAACTCGGCGTCGTTGGCCATTTCCTCCTTGACCTATGGATTTGTCAGCCTTAGTCAAAGCGAAAATGCGAATGCGGCTTACAATATCCAGTCCACCAACGAGCTCACCATCGATCCAGAGCTGCGGGTATGTTGGCCAATCCGCAAATTCCTTGAGTCCTTGTCTAACTTCGTCGTCGGCGAGGATGTTGAAGAAACCATACTTGACCGAGTTGTCGCGCAGTAGCCCAACCAATTGTCTGGAGAAGCCGCATTGAGGAGAGCTAGGTGTACCTTTCATAAAGAGCATGACGGGTGCAGCCTTTACGAGGTCCCCAAGACGCTTGAAAAGCTCCTCCTTCTTCTTCTCGGGATCTTGCTCCTCGGCTTCGGCATCGTTGGTATCGATACCGTTCTGTGCGCTTTCGTCTGAATTCTGACCAGATTGCTTTGCCTGTGTCTCGATCGCCGTGCGCACCTTTACGGCGCTACTGCCACTCACAGTCTCGACAACTTGGCCGTTCCTCAAAAGGACAAGAAAAGGGACTGCAGTGACATCGTACGTCTCGCTGAGGTCGCTCAGATCCTCTGCGTTAATGGAAACCCACTTTGTGGTAGGAGGTTCGGTGACTGGATATTCAGAAGCGAGGGTCGACAGGACGGTGGCCATTTGCGCGCATGGTGCCGCCCACGGCGCATGGAATGATGCTATGACGAGGGTAGTGGAAGGGACAGAACTGAGCAGCTGCTCCCACTCGGGAATACTGTTGATTTCCTTGATAGTAGACATTTCGGTGGTGGTGAGATGGATGCGTCAGGGTTTCGATCTGATAAGAGAGAGAGAGAGAACCAGTCGGGTCGGAGTCGAAGTAGATTAAGGTAAGGCCAGTCAGTAGCAACTCATTAATC
>JAAOAT010000061.1:0-52672 GCA_013186855.1 Fusarium ramigenum | reverse complement strand
AGGTATATTTAAAGCCTAAATCTATAATTCAGGTAGTGTATACTATATAGACTAATAAAGCGTTTTATACTTAGCGGTTACTTATTTTATAAGTATAGCTTCTAACTCAGAACTGTCAGCCTTCCAAGGACAGTCACTCTCGGAGCAGCTGAAATAGCTCCGCATCCACTGCGCTTATAGAAATATGCATCTATTCCGCCAGAAATGGACTGAAAGGTGGACGAATTGCAATCAGGCTGGCGGCAAACGCGGGCCTCCGGTGGAATAATGAGGTGGCGCACTATCTGACAGGTTTCTGGCTGAAAGTATTATGGACTCAAGTCGGCTACCTCAAGTAAGATGCTATTCGCTTTTCCTTTAGTCTACTGATATAATTGTCATGCTGTGCAAATCCACGAATTTTAAGGTATATAACTACGTAATGTTGATAGGTTTTAAACACGGTGATCTCATGACCCGGCCTGCCCTTTGACATTGTAATAACTGGTCAGTCTATTCGTATAGTAGCATAAAATGATCATAAAACGACAGTTAACCTAGTTTAACGAAAACACGCTGGAACCTTCGGGCGCTTAGCCGCCGCAAAGACAATCTGAATCGTCGCATTCACACTAATCGAAGTCAGTAAGATTCGCAAAAGCAATACAGAAGCGCTTACCGATTGTTCAGCTGTCCACGTAGCACAATCCCAGTTGCAATACCATCTCCTCTTTGTTACCCCTCCCTCGAACTCCCAGTCAATCCAAACACCTCCATCACTGCCGTGAAACCCCCTTTCGCAATCATCATACCCGCACTGCGACCTGGTTAGCATGTCATGAGGGTATCGCTGCAAAGCTCGCTATGCATACTCCTCTTTCTTCTCCGAACTGTCAATTTACAGAATCCATCAGGTTAGTATTGATCAATCAGTCGCTGATGATAGATGCTAACTTACGGCAGGTCGAACGTAGTTGCAACCGCAAGGGACCCAGCCTTTAAACTTTGGGTATCCGTCATCCCAAGCTGTGGCTTCCATTGTCAATGAGTTTTTGAAAAGCCCCAAGTCTTTGATTGTATAATCGAGAAAGAGAAAGAGAAGAAATGGCTGAGAGATATTGATCGGCCTAAATACTGGTCTGCCTACGCAATTGTGTAATCTGCCTTGGCGTTTTGAGGCTGAGATTCCATATGCAATTTACATTGCATATTCACCACCCACACAATTTTCACATCCAATCAGCTACTAGGAGGAAGGAACCGTGATGCATTCACGTCAGCTGGGTGGAGAGAAGGCTGATATCGAGACTTTGTATTGGCTTCATGCCTGGAGGCAAAGCGCTTACGAGCCTCCGAGGCCTTCTATTAGCTGGGTTAGCGCTGATGCTTGCTTCCACTTGGCCACGGTTACTGGTCCTAGTTGCACCGGAATTGAAATGTTGGGCAAGTCTATAAGCAGGCTCTTCCGCACTCTAGCGTTTGTTTCTTCGTAGAGATGTAAACACTGACCAGCATGACTAACCCTGCTAATCCGATTCAAACCTGCGAATGGAGATGCCTCAAATGCCGATCCATTCCATGGAATTGCGAAGAGTGGGTTCTGGATCATGACAAAGCGGTCGTGGAGCGCGACACGTACCTTCACCTTGATCACTACGACTCTTCGGTTGCTTTGGAGGAATCGGCTGCCGCTGGATGTGGTCTCTGCATCAACCTAAGAGCCCGAGTCCTTCACTGGTTACCAAACCTGGACGAGCTACCCAGTGGCCTGTGCAAGCTCTGGTTCTTTAGAGGAAGAGAACTTTTCTTCCAGATTGGTGACGACAATCGTCAAGAGTTCTTCCAAGACTTGACTTGGAAGAAATCGGCTGCATGGCTTCAAGAGTGGGATGGCACGCCTGGACCCGCGCCCTCACCAAGGTGTATGAATTGCCAATAAAAATTAGGTCGATTCCAGCTGATGAAATGGATACTTAGCCTTCTCTCCAGAAACAGTAAATGAGGATGTGAAAGCCCTCGTACAGGACTCGATAAAACCATGGTTCAACGACTGTATCAACGGTAATCGAATTCACCGCAAATGCAAGCAAGGGTTCAAAATGGACAGAATAGGTGCCATGCCCAAACGGCTGATCGACGTCGGAGATGGCCAAGGTCCAAAGGCTAGGCTCATCATATCGTCCGAGGAATTCGGTCAAATTCCTTCTCAAGCTGAGCAAATCAAATACTTGATACTCAGCTATTGCTGGGGCAGTGGAAATGATCCAGCAAAGACAACTCGGGCGAATCTCTCAGCTCGCCTGAAGCACATCGATGAAACAGTGTTACCAAAGACCATACAAGACACTATCAAGCTCACCCGGCTTCTCGGGTTTCGCTATCTTTGGGTTGATGCCCTCTGTATTATACAATCTCACCCTGAAGATAACTACCAAGATGACTTCAGAGCGGAAGCGCCCAAGATGGGCGCGTACTATACCAATGCGGTATGTCTGATCTCGGCGCTCGGCGCCTCGGACAGTAGCACGGGATTATTTGCTCCACGTCCAGCACATCGATATCCCACCACCAGCTGTGTAATCGGCTTCGACAAGCGCACCAATGAATATATTCACCTTCCCGCACCTCGGAGAGCTCTGGTTGACGAATTCGACGCGGCGCCGCTTCTCAAGCGAGGTTGGTGTTTTCAAGAGCGACTTCTAGCTCGTCGAACCCTTCACTGGTCCAGAAACGGCGTGTTCTGGATCTGCGTCGGCGATATGGCAGCCAGATCCGAATTCTCTAGCCGATGTGACGCCTTTTCGACTGATCCCAGAATTTCTAACTCGGGCATCTTCCATGGATTTTCCGTTCCGCCAGAATTAAAGCAGCCCTGGAGTCCATGGATACATTACGTACAAGAGTATAGTTCTAAAAGCCTCTCATTCGCGACAGATCGCCTCGTCGCTGTCCATGGACTTGGAACCCGGCTTGCGACCCTAGGCGGGGATGAGTACTTTGGCGGGATATTCGGCGGCCATATTTCTTGGGGGCTGATTTGGCAGGCTGATCCAGAAGACGACGCCCGGAAGAAGTTGGATTGCTTCCCAAGCTGGTCGTGGGCATCTTGCCAATCTGATCGCAGCGTCACTATTGCCGACCAGTCTAAACCTTGGGTGGAGTGCGTAAGGTTGGAAGGGTTCCCAGCTTTCCAAAACCCTCTCGACTTTCAAAATCTTGAAAAGAGGACGCTACGTGTTAATGCTCCGCTTCTGAAATTCGAACCTTGTCAGTATCGGCGAGATAGCAACACCTCGTACGAGATTAAAATCGCAGGGGTACAGTTCAGCGCCTTTTTCACTTATGATGCACCTGAACTGGAACCGACTGATGAGAGCGATCTTTGTATCCTCCTCATTCTTCTCGGAAGTGATCAGAAGGGTATCTTACTTCGTGCTAAAGGGAGTATGTATGAGCGTGTCGGCTATACTTCACTTTATTACATGGCTGGAGTCAAGGGATTCCAAAAACTGAGCTTTTGGGATAACTTCCGGGTCAGTGTAGAGATTGTATGATTGTCTATTATTTTGTTCTACCCACTTGGAACGTTTCCAAATACACAGCCACTCAATGAAACCTGGTTTTCTATATGCAACTGAAGTGCTCTTTCTGAGTATTGTGACCAGGCGTATAATGTGGTCCGCCACTACAACTAACTACAGTCCACCATGCTCTATCCAGCTCATTCCAGGCCTCGCCAGTCGGCACTATCACTTCTTCCCAAACAACTCGATACCGTATTTACTGCAATTAATAGTCTATTATGACATGCCACTGAAAAGTGAAATGGGATTTTTCAGTGTGGTGGCTTGATATGCCTCGCTGAGGCGTCATAAGCTTTAAGTATCAATCAACATGCCACTGAAGTCGTCGTTGAGAAGATTACTACTACTGCTGCTGCTAAGGAGTCATCTACTACGTAAATGATTGCTAAAGAACCATCCATATGCATATGACCCAGTCTGTGCATGTTATGATACAAATGGAGATTTCCTTTCTGCGCCTTCCCGCTTGCTGACATCGCGTGCGATACTGTCAATGTATTTTCTCGGCATGGCTGACACTCTCTGCGTCGACCTAGACTGAGATGACATTGCACATTTCTCTGGAGTACGGTACCTAAACACGAGGGTTGTTCCGAGGGAAGAATTCATTGCAGAAAACATCGCCGAGTCACGAATGAATAAATCAAAATTGACGCAATCATCGCTGATCACCCTCTCATGTCAACTGGTAGACGAACACATTGAAAAGGCAAGTTTAGGCCCGGATCTATGTTTAAGTTGGTGTATATGCCTTGTGGCTCAAGAAAGTGTTTTGTGTTTGATGGTCACTCATTCAACTTACGTATGGTTGAAACCTTGGCTCTTTATGCCAGGACTAAAATGTTTTAATATTTGTCGAGATGTATTATTTGCAGTTGAGACTTGTGGCAGAGAGCTTATTCTGGAAACAGAACTTAGTGCATGAACATAAGCTTCGTTGTAAAAGGTACTGTGTGAATGGAGTCTTATTAGCTACCGGAGCGTTAAGCTAGGGTTACCACCCGGCGGATCGGTCCAATAAACCCATCTCGTGTGAGAACTTTGATTCTTTCAAACTTCCGTGCAATCTTCGCGTATGATGTATATCACTAGTGATGACTCAAACGGTGTACTTGCTGGAAGTTAGGTTAACTCATTTGATGGTGTATATATAGACGACTTTCTGTCTCAGCCGTTTCCAGGATATCGTTTCTCTTCTCTCGTCATGTATAGGGATTCTTCCACCTCCACAAAAGTAGACAACGCCTGTCCCGCTGGCACTTCTCTAATATCCCATCTCCTTCACACCGATACTTCTCAATCATGTCGACTGAATTCCATCTTTTCTCTGCTCTCCCAGCTGAGCTTAGGCAAAAGATTTGGGACATAGCTATTGCTATTCGTCCAAAACGGCCAGGAGTTCGCCTCTTCCGATTATTCGACGCTTTACAAGAACCTTCGGTTCGCGTCGAGGACGTCCCGGGCTTCGATTATGGCGCCAACTTGGCTCTGGGTGTACCGTTGCCTGAAGAAGACTTCGTCGGTGTCAACGGGGAGAGCACCAGTGATATATCCACACAGATTTACGATCCGGACCTATGGAATACCTGCAACGAATCGAGGTTGATGATGAAGAAAGCCTTTGTGCCATTTAAGGGATATGGCTATGGCTCGATGGGGTACTGTCTATCTGGTAGTGCTCCTTTCTATGTCACGATTACGAAACGATATCACGACCTCTTCATCATACGACCGGACAGCCTGGAATTGGCAATAGAAGACGTTTACGATTCATTCAGTGACCCTAATATATTTCTCGGTATTGAGTATCAGGAAGATTGGGGATCCCAACTTTATACCGAGGAACAAGGTGGGGAGGTTTGTCGAGCGGCAGAGCTTATTAAAGACATGGGATGGTCGGCGCGGACTCTAGGAGTATTTCTGGTAGATTATAACCTGAAGCTCAAGGCCGATGCTTCTAGTAGGCGCGAACAAGATCCTTCTTGGGACTACTACGCAAAGGATAGGAGGCTTGTCGAGGTGTTTTTCGATGAAGAAACGGAGCAGGAACAATGGGAGTACATCAACCCGATTCCAGACGGGGACTACCGCAAGTCATCCTTTTAATTTGCGAAGCACATTTGGGAGGCTTTTGAGCAAGTGGATATGGTGGTTGATGAAGAACCTTACACGCCTTGGATAGGCCTTCTGGGATGGGACTATCTCTGAGATCTAGAAGCAGAATGTTTCGTTTCTAACAGGAGGACATTGTTCGATAATTTGTTTGATGTAGTCACCAACTCTAAATGGATTTCTGCTTTTACATTGGCATCACGTGTGCACAGTAGGTGACTCTATGTAACAAACTCTATCTGTCTGATGCACGACATAGGGTACTTGGATACAACTCAGATAACCAGTTGACCCACGCGGCGTAGTGTTTGTAAAGTCTAATTATTTGGCTATATATACATCCCTTGTCTGGATCTTCTTCGCTGACACCCCTTTCACTTCTTTCGTCGCGCAACCGAAGTCCGCCTCTGTCCCTATCTATTTCACTGGGATTTATCTGGCCTATTCTCCTACATCCCGGACCGAGCACTTTTTTAATCATGGCGGCTGAATTCCACCTGTTCTCTGCTCTTCCAACCGAGCTTAGGCACGAGATCTGGAATCTAGCTATTCGCCCAAAAGAGCCAGGAGTTCACGTATTCCGAGTTTACGGTGATTACTGGAATCATCAAGCTCCGGAGGTCGCCCGGTTCTCATACCATGAGTATCGATTTCCGGGTCACGAAGCACTGGGCCTCGCCGTACCTTTGCCACACGAAGAGTCCGCTTGCGCCAATAGACCTAGCGCGAAGAGTATGTCAACATATATGATTGATATGGGGCTATGGACCGCCTGTCGTGAATCAATGGCCATGATGCGAAAAGCTTTTCCAAGGCCCAGGAGTATCAAGTTTGGAAGATATCGCTTCCCCGAGCCAGTGATGGGCTACTACATCTCTGGAGGTGCGCCACTTTATTTCTCGATATATCCAGTAGATGATCTTCTTATCCTGCGATCGGACAATTCAGAATTCCACCTGGAAAAGGAGGTATACGCACTAAACTTCCACCTCTCGCGAATTGGCATCGAATACGAGTCAGACTGGGAACCGCAGCTTTATGATTACAACCATGATCGCGGAGAATGTCTAGCATTTGACGGGCTTTCGGACCTCTTCGATACTTGGCATTTCAGCGGCCTTTGGCTCGTTGACTATAACCTAAAGCGAAAGGCAAACACTCCTCCTTGCGACAGTTTGTTTTATGCAGGCGACAGGAGGCTTATACCGGTCGACTTGTCAGATGAAAATGATCGGAATCACTGGGAGTGTATTGAGCCAGTTCCAGATAAAGATGAAAAGTCTTCATTCGCGTTCGCAAAACAGCTACGTGCATACTACAAAAAGTTGCAACAGAGGCATGAATTTCCATGCGGACCTAGCATAGGACTTCTTGGGTGGGATAACTATTGAGAGCTAGAAAGATACGGAAGACAGAAGCATGTTTCCAATAAATCACATACTTAAATTGCCAGAACTCACGTTTTTATCCCCCACCGTTCTCACTTGCGTACTGTTGGGGATTTAAGCTCTTCATGTCAACATGAAGCCTGCGGCAACCTTTGATCTTAGACGCAAGCTTTGCTGTAACAAACTCATCGTGGAAGCTTCTGAGTAAAAGCTTATATTGGGAAAAAGAAATATCGTGTCCTCATTCATCACCTGTGTTCGCAGCCTAAAGCTTAACCTTATAGGCGGTAGTTGCTCCCATAGTTGTGACAAACTCTGACTCTTCCAATACGCCACACAGGCCAAGGAGAGGCCATGAGACAAAAGCAAGTCCATTTATACTTCCATACACAGTTTCGCGTGACATTTGTGGCATCCTGCCTCCAAACCTAATCGCCGTATGATTTATTTTTTATAGCTTTAACCCAGTAACGACCGATAGAATAGGATCTAGGTATTCTAATAAGGTACAGAAGTATTATAATGAAGTCTTAATAAACTTAATCAATAAAGTTACTTCTAGGCTGCAGTATCCTAAGCAACTCTAATCAAGATGAGCACATCACCTGACTAGCTGAAGAGCTTTAGAACGCCCGATTGACAGGGTCTGCAACTCCCCATCGTATGGTTTATATTGCGCCCTGACTTTCTCTCATCTACCCAGGCCACACCATCCTTCTGACATCTCGACCATCACAAACCCCGAACATGACAGCACGTGCCTAGTCTCAGACCTTTTGCACTTGTCACCCCCCCTTTTCAACATGGCATCAGCATTCCACTTATTCTCGGCTCTTCCAACGGAGCTTAGGCTGCTAATCTGGAAAGATGCGATCCGGCCAGATCTACCAGCGGCACACATTGTACGCATGTGTGTTCCTGGATCGGATATCCCAGATCATCCACAAGACACAATCCGTCTCTCCCGACATTGCTATCAATACGGACCGCATCCAAAACCCGATAATGGCTTAGCAATTCCGTTGTGGAACAGATCTGTTGAAGGCATCAACAATGGCAGCGATTCCAATATATCGTTATACTTAATCGATGCCGGCTTATGGACAGCTTGCCATGAATCAAGACTCATGATGCAGAAAGGCTTTTCGAACGCCGGCTATCATAACTTTCCCTCGTGGAAGGGTTACTACATCACTGGCGGTACTCCCTTATATATCACAATCCGTTGCAGTGAGGACCTAGTCATCCTACGGCTCGACAGCCTCGACTTTGGAAGGTGGGATGATGAGACACAGGGCCGCTTGGAAGACTTGCGAAATATCGGCATCGAGTACAAACCTGATTGGGGCATTGATCTTCACAAAGCAGAAGAAGGGATCATTGAGGCCTCTGTAGCCGATGCGTTCTGCAAGATCTATATGTTCGGTCTGTTGGGCGATCGAACGCGCGTTTGGTTAATCGACCATAACCTTAGGCGAAAGGCAGATGCTCCTCCTTGCGATGAAAAGCGTAGTCGAGAATTCTTGTCACGTGATAATGCTTCCTTCTATGCGGCAGACAGAAAGTTCTCTAGCACTGGTCTCGAGAAGGGGGGAGGGCGCCTGGCTCACTGGGAGTACATCAACCCTGTTGAAGATGGGGAGCATCGCAAGTCCTCATTACACTTTGCAGACCGACTGCATTACCTGTATGAAGCGCGATCGCGCATTATAGCGCAATCGGGCTTGCCAATGCGAGGTTCAGGAACGATCTTGGGGCTTCTTGGGTGGGATCGTCTTTAATGTTGGGATAGTCGTTGGACATTTGTCTTGGCGAGTGAAGGAGCTTGTAACGGATGTGTTTGGTTTGCCAAATCAGGCGGTGCCACCACTTCCATGCAGACCTCGATAAAGCTCATTAGTTACGACAAAAAATACACTCATATCAACTCAAGCACATTAAAACATTCACAAAAGTTTGAGCGTTGCACAAATGCCAGAACAAGCAAGCCCTTCACAACCGGAACAGATGGCAAGCTGTGTTAAGGTTTAGAGGTCAAAAGAGACTTCGGACTCAACGCACAATTGCAAAAGGAAACACACATTGAGAGGCTTATCTTTGTTGAGGCTATGCGCATATTGCCTTCTAAAGGCTGAAGTTAAATGGGACTTTTCAGTGTGGTGGCTTGATATGTCTCGTTGAGGCGTCATAAGCTTTGAGTATCAATCAATCGAAACACAGTTAATACGCATGCGTTAGTTTGCACAAACCATAAACCACCTTTTCTGACTCAGACTCTGAGTCACTCAGTGCAAACTTTCTATTCCGTTCAAATGGAGATGACGTATATATTTTCACCATCCCCCAATAGAATCCTCTTACCTCGTCAACAATTGTCTAACCTTTCTCCCCAGCTGTCCCTCTATCGAACAGCATTAACAACCACTATTGAAGATCATGGAGGAACGCACATTCCCCCTCTTTTCACAACTAGCTCCAGAGCTTCGGGAACAGATTTGGAAGTCAGCGATACGCCCAGACAAGCCGGGTTTCCAAACATTCCGAGTATACCATCCTGAGCTCGACAATCCTGGAAATGCGGTCGATATTCATGGCTTCACACTCGAGGATGGCTGCCGCCAGGTCCGTCAGGACGATCCAGCGTGCCTGTACCGGCTTGCACTTCCAGTGCGGAACAAATATCTAAACAGCACCAACGGCTCAAGCGACCACGACATATCTACATATCTGATCGACAGCTCACTATGGACTGTTTGCCAAGAGTCTAGATATATGATGAGAAAGGTCTATGGTTCCAGCGACGCGTATAGCAAGGGCCACTTGGGATCAGCGACTGCCCATTACCTCTCCGGTAGTGCCCCGTCATACATCACAATTTACCCTGAGAATGACTTGATCGTCTTGCAATTCGATGACATATTGGAGTTCGATTACAGCTATCTACTTGGTCTGTTCCAGGAAATGACATGGGGACCTGTTGGTGTCCTCAACCTAGGAATCGAGTACGACACAGACTGGGGCATGGTTCTTGGCGAGCATGGTGACGATGCGCCCAGGCAATTGTCCGATCTCGCTTCCTCCTGCTTCTTTGTCAACATATGGCTAATCGACCACAACTTGAAACGGCGAGAAGGAACTCCTCCTCAGATGGACAGCCTTAAACACGAATACAAGTATCCGGAACTTAGAACCGCCTTTTACGCCAATGACAGAAAGTTCCTCAAAGTCAATCTCGAGCAGGAAGATGACTGCATGGATAATTGGAAGTACATAAAGTTATTATCTGAAGACTACATTGATTCTTCCATCGACTTTGCGAATCGACTTCGGAAAGAGGTCTATGATTGGGGTAAGTGTAATATCTATCGGCATGATTCCGTGGGTCTACTTGGATGGGACGACATATAAGAACCGATGGGCCATTGACTTGCACGAATTCTTGTTTCCAGAAGTAGTTGATTGGAGAATCAAGGAGATTGCTTTAAGATCGTTAAAACTTGCATCAATCTCACCTGCAGATAGCCAAAGAATTTCTCGACTCGCGCAAATTACAAAGCTAGTTATCTTCAACTCCCAAATATTCTTTGAGAAACTTGATCTGCCGAGCCACATTTCGCTCAAAATTGTTTCCAGTGTAAGCGTCAAAATGCCCCCCTGGTAAGATGGAGAGTTGCTTCGGTTCCCGTGCCCGAGAGTAGGCTTCCAGCGCTAGGTCCGTCGGCGTCAAAACATCATTTTCCGCAACCGTCATCAAGAGTGGTGTCGGTGAGATGCGATGAATCCATGCCGATGGATCGTGCGCACGGAAGAGCTCCAGCGACTTGAGCGTGACCTCGTTCTTCCATGCTGACTTGGGAGCCCAGAGCTTCTGGAAGAAGTCGTAGCTATCAGGCGTGGGGAGCGCAGAGGGTGCAAGAGGGTTCTCGTCTACCACTTTGACGGTGACGGGAGCGTTTCCGGCAGCTCGTTCGAGTCGGTCTGGCAAAATAAACATATCAGCGTGTGGTAAACCACTGGGGAACTTGACCAACCTTTCTGGAATTCGCCTTCCATGGACTCTGCAAAATCTGGACGCACAAGCCGGTTGAAGTTGTCCCATCCATTCAAACAGGGGACTTGAGATAGAACTACCTTGACGCGTCTATCAACAGCGCCAACGCGGAGGACATGCCCGCCACTGTAAGAGCTTCCCCAGATACCAATCCTCTCCGGATCAACCTCGCTCCGAGACTGGGCAAAGGTGATGGCATCAGATATATCGGCGACCTGGAGGTCAGGAACAATTTCCTGCCTGGGCTGACCTGGTCCGGTATCGCTGTCACCGAGTCCTCGGTTGTCGTAAACGACACAGGCCATCTTGAGCCGGCTGGTGAAGCGTTCGGCGAAAGCATCAAGGTCCATCTCTTTCAAGGCTGAGAAACCATGGCAGAGGACCAAGCATGGCAGTTTGGATGGATTTTCTGTCGGTGGGAGGTAAAGCCACCCTCGAAGGGTGACACCGTCGGACGTTGTAAACTCAATGTTGGAGCGAGTCATCTTTCGTAACTGATGTATAAGTCTATAGAGATATGTATTGACTGGAAGTCTAGATTAAGGTTGCTGTAAATCTCTTAAATGAGAGTCGCTTTCTTAGACTTGGCTTCCGTCGGCGTTTTCAACAGTACCCATGCGTACATGTTGCGCGGCATCTCAGTCGGTACGGCGTCTTAATTTCCACGGCTTCTCAGCTTGCGGGCGGCATCTTGGCTTGCTCGCGTTCACTCAAATTAGCAATTCGCCAATCCCGACTAGGCATTACCCTTCGGGACGTCAAAGCCACTACAGCCTTGATTATACGTAATTCCACGCTCAGATACCATTTCTATTACTTTCTGATAAGTAAATGATCGTTTATTATTACATAAACGAAAGGCACTGGATTATTCATAGCATCAACATCTCAACGACTCGCGGTATTATATCTCTAGCTGTGTATCCATGGTTAAAGTTCTGGCATTCATGGAATCTAATCCTTATATGAGGAAATCTTCATTTCCCAGGTTTCAACAAACGAGTTTAACTGGATGTTTGTGCAAACACTTCATTATATATTTCAACGAAACTGCGATGTGCCACATTCTCTCACAACTCATTCGTAAAACTAGAGAGAGAGTGGCTTCACATATGAGACCGACGATTCAGATAGTGTCACATAAGGACTGAGCAGGTATTTATGTCATTGCGTAACTTGTGGATATTTGAGCAAGTGCCTATCTCCGTACACAAGTAGCTCTATTCTTAGTCAGTGGTAATACTATCTGCTGAGGCCTTCCCAGGAGCCAGGTACTTATAAATGTCCTTTACTGCATCTTTCTTCCTGCTAGTGAGGCTGGCAGGGCCCTGCGGCCCAGGGTCATCAAGAAGAGAAACCTTCCTCCATTCCGTCTCATGACAGACTTCCAACATGGTGCCTGGCTCATACTCTTCGGTTTGAGTGAGTAAAGCCACCATGGCGTTGGCCACAGCATCCGGCGGTAAGAGATAATCTCGCTCCATGTCAAGAAATTTGGCTGCCTCGGGTTTCTCTGAGAAGAGTGGTGTAGATACAGTTCTTTTACGTACATGTTAGCAGAGGTTAGACAAAATGGAAATGGATATATATGTCTCACCCTGGAGCAACTCCCAAGACCCGAATGCCTGAGGTTTGGGCGAGAGGCGCCATTCCCCGAACAAAACTGCTCAGTGCATGCTTTGAAGCAGTGTATAGCGGAGTGATGATGCTTGATCTCTGCGCAGCAATGCTTGATAAATGGATGATAGTTCCAGGAAGTCCAGCTTCAACAAGCGTTCTCACAGCAATGCGTGTTGTCTTGATAGGGTGCACAAGGTTAATGTCCAGAACCTTGTATCTCGAGTCGCTGTCTCGGTCTTCCCAGAAAGAGTTGCTCGAGGGCTCATAGACGCCAGCTCCAGGGACCACGACGGTAGGCACGCCTTGAAAGAGTGTTGTGCAGTGGTCAAACGCTGCCTCAAGCTGAGCCCAGTCTGTGACGTCTAGTTTGAAGAACTTGACCCTGTCTGCATCCTTTGGCTGCAGTGAGTCAATCCATTTCGAGGCGGTGGGATGGAGAGCCAGGTCTGCGATTAGGACATGGTAACCGATCTCGTGGATCTTCTTGACAAAGGCGAGTGAGATACCTGAGCCGCCCCCGGTGACGAGGGCGATCTGGCGAGGGTTAGGGTCAGTCATGCTCTGTGGTAGGTATTGCTTGTCCAGGTATCCTCCTCTGTACAACTTCTTGGTTTCATTCATATATCTGGAGTGTCTTTGCTGGTCGCGAACTGCGAGACATGAGAAGCACGACTCTCGGCTTCTTGAGGCACGGCTTCTTGACGTTCCGGGAATGGTCCTATTCGCGGCGGAGCTATCCTAAGCACTACTGTGGCCAAAGTCTAAACCCGGGGGCTAGATCGAGTCTAGGCGCGGGGAACGCGGGGTCTCGAGATCGTATGCATTTGGAGATGCGTAGCGCCAGAACCCGGCCGGGCGTCATTATTAAGAAGCCGCCTTCGCAACAAGTCAGTCTCCCCTGTCTTCACTCTCCACCATGCCCGTCCGTACTGCCATCGCATGTCGCCGATGCAATACCCGCAAGATTAAGTGCTTAGCACCGAATGGGGTCCCGTGCCTCAATTGTGATTCTGCAGGGGCAGAATGTCAGCTCATTGAATCGAGAAGGGGGAAGTACCCGCGTCAGAGACGGCTCCGGGCAACCAAGTCCTCGCCAGTGCACAGGGCTCCCGAAGCTGATGAGACACTGCAGTCTTCGTCAAGTTCTTCAAACCCACCACCGATACCTCAATCGCCGCAGCATGTAGTCCTGGCTTCACCGTCGACTTCCCATCGTGACATAGAGTTCAACGCCACTGACGCCCACGAGATTGTTGTGGCTGACTCGGGAGATGGCAACACCAACGCTGCCAACATCAACAGCACAGCTACCACACATGACACTCCCGAATCACCTGGCTTTCTGTACGCACGCATCGCCGAGAATAGTGCAAACAACAACTCCACATCAACTATCACCGACACTAATAGGACTGCCTTTCTCGGCGAGGCCTTTAGCCTCAGCTATGTCGTCCACAACGTCATCGGGCCCTTATTCTCAAGCTCATCAACTCACCCCCACAGACTACACTTCCCCCTGACGTGTCACAGTGATGGCGATCCCGGTCCACGCTCCCGAGTTGATACAGTGACATGTCAGATCAGTCATCTAAGATCGCAGCGTCTTCTGTATTTCCCATGTCGCGAAACACTCCACCTTCTCATTGATTGCTATTTTGAGGCTTTCCACCCAGCATTTCCTATACTTGACGAAGCCTCGTTTCGCAGAGCCACCGACGCAGGCGAGACCTCTCTCATTGTTCTCAGCGCTCTTCTCATGGTCGCCGTGAGTATCTGCACCACAGATGTCCTCCAGCAGAACGGATCTGTCAGCCGTTATGGTGCGCGGAGTATCTACTATCATCAAGCAAAGGCTCTTTACGACGCAGATCAGGAGCCCAGTAAGGTCGACATCATCGTGGGCACCTTCTTGATGAGCTTCTGGTGGGGAGGGCCCAATGATCCCAAGGACTCGTGGCATTGGCTGGGAATAACATCGAATCTTGCAACGAGCCTCGGCATGCATCGATCGTATGTTTTAATTACTCCTCTAGCTATCTTTGTGCCCAACTAACCGTATTGTCTTTGTCCTGGCAGAACTCAAAACTCGTCTGTGGACTCTAAAACCGCGTCAAGGTGGAAAAGAATTTGGTGGTCTATCTATGTAAGTACCAAGTTCCTTGGGCATATTAAGTATCACTGACTGAGAATGATACAGATTCGAGAGAACCTTGTTAGCGGCTCAATCGGAAAGCCTCGTCATATATCGGATTCAGACTGGATGTTGAGGCCCCTACAGAGAAGGACCTCGAGAACGTGGTTAGCTCTGAGAGGCCAGAACGAGCCGCATATTTCATACACATGGCCCATTTATCCAAGATATGTACGTCTATACTTTAAAAGTTAAGGCATTTCCTAGGTCGCACCGCTGACTAGCCTCGCATTTCCCAGTCGGTGGTATCCTATCCTCTAGATATGCAGCCTCCAAACCTGTAGATTCTAGCAAAGGACCTGAAGATCTGGAACATGATCTTCAACGGTTTCGTTCAGAACTACCAGGACCAATGGTGTATAGAGGCCTTGGCCCAGATCAACATGGCCTCTGGGCCGCTATGCTTGCAATGGCAACGTGGTGCGTACCGCTATTTTCTAGAATTGGCCCTGGACCTCGCACTAATCCAGTCCATCAGCTATGCTACCATCCTTCTTTGCCGTCCCCAGAATGAGGATCAGACCGGTGAAAACTGCCGATGGGGAAACCGCCAGAAAGCCTTTGATGCAGCGAATGAGATCACCCGCATAATAGAAGACATTTTAGCAGACTCGGCAGGGAGACTATGCCAGATTCACACGTGAGTAGTATTGGAAGCGATAACAGCTACCAAATCAAGTCTTGTGTCCATTAGCCGATTCTATACTGATAACCATTTAATTCAGAATACCGGCCCTCTTCAACGCTCTCGCCATGCATCTCCTCTCACTCTGCGAATCAAGGGAGTTGGAGAACTTCCAAGTCCGCAAGGGTCTAGGCGAAGCTCGCTCAGACATTTGTATGCTCGGTCTCGAAGTCCTCCAGGAATCATGGCCCGTTGGAAGGTGGGTGTACCGCCTCTTTGCCATGATCAGAAGCCGGATGCGGGATTATGCACAGCCTGAACCTTCGGGGATGGTGAACCACCCAGCGCCGTCTTATCCACCTATTCAACAGGAAGCGGATCGGACAGGGGAAGACAGTCGAGACGATATTCAAGAGGATATTCAAGGGTGGCAAGGCCATGATAATGCTGAGCAGGGTGTTGTCGCCTCCTGGTTACCTACACCGCTGTACTCAGCTGAGACTTTCTCGCCGCATCAGTTCCTAGATCTGACGGCCCAAAGTCTCTTGCTTGAGGATTACATTCCTGATATATTTACATTTAATTGAGACAAAATAAATAACTTGTTTCATGTCGAAGAAATCTTCCTGAATCGCTATCATACTCTAAATATAAGACTAAATTCTCCCGCGATCAAGAAACTTTCTTGGGATAGGCACATGCTTTGCTCTTAGATACTCGGCCACATTCTTCCCCAGCACATCATAAGTCGAGCTTGCCGCCACTCCTCGGTCTAGGTGGTCTTTCAGCAGAAAGTGGACAGCTAAAAGCGTACTTGTCAATGGTCTCTACTTAACACAGACGAGTAGGGAAGGTTAACTTACCGTGAATATTCGGCAGCTCGAATCGCTCCACGCGTCCTCCATTATAATCATTCTGTAGAATATCGATGATTCGATCCACAGTGAGCAAAGACTTCAGCCAGGCGTATTCGTCCTCGTGGCGGACAAAGAAGCCGATATTGCAATCCGAGCCTTTGTCTCCAGACCTGGCGTGCACGATGTATCCCAGCGGTGCCATGATGCTCGGCCCAAAAGAAAGGAGCGGTTGGGGCTCAGATACTGGCTGCAACTCTTGCTGATGCACATAAGGAACCGTATCAGTCGGAGGCGCGATGTCTATCACGCGCTCACGCCAGGGAAGATGGGCTCTATGCTTGACGAGGGCTTGTGGCATTATGGTGACAAAGTACTCATTGTATGGCTTCGGAAATGCCTGGCGGTCATCGACGGCAAAGGTAGCTCCGGGGTATGTCGACATGACGATGTTCCAGCACTTGTTGCGGAAGTTGGACGGAGACAGAGCATCGGCCTCGGGTGCTTGGGCAAAGACTCTCACATCAACAGTGGCGGCGTCTTGCGATGCTGGGTTGGATGGGCAGGTCCCGCTGACCGTGAAAGCAAGTTTTGACATGGACTCAACATCGAGGTAGAATCTAAGCTGTTTCTCCAATAGTGCAGCCTTCTCTTCAGCGTCGAGTCCAACGATGAAGTAATGGACTTCAGCCTGGTAGCCTCCGGGGGCAGTTAAGCCGACCTTTGTCGTGGGTGGAGGCTTTTCGAAGCCAATGTTATGTACAAAGATACTATCAGGGCCCGCCTGTTCCATCTTGACCTGGTCCACGATGGCAACAACGTCCGAGTTGTAGTATCGCTTGCCCTGCAGCTCATAAAGCAGCTGAGATCGGCACGTGTTGACAGATACTTCGCCGCCTCTGTCCTGCGAGTGGTGGCACTCGATGAAGAACGAACCATCACATTGGATGCGGGCGATGGGTAGATTCAACAGGGGACTCTTACCCTGAGGGAGTGTCTTGAATCCAGTGTAGTTGCCGCCGGTGACGTAGTAGGAACACTCTATCAGATGACCGGCGATCAAGGCGTGTGCGAGTTCCTGGTACTGTGTGCTAGACCACCCATGCCAATATGCAGCAGCGCCCATGGTTGGAGCTGCATCGGCGACGCGACCACAGAGGACAACGTCAGCCCCATTGATGAAAGCCTGGGAGATGCCTCGTGAACCCAGATAGCACTGTGCATACACCGGACTATGTCCCCATTCCTGAAAAGACTGGCCCGTGGTGATGTTTCGAAGTTTTGTTCCCTCAGAGACGTACTGCTGCACGGCGTCGAGAACTTCGTCCCCTTCGATCCAAGCAACACGCAAGTCTGTCCCAGAATCCTCAACAATCTTCTGGATTCGCTGATATAGAAGTTCCGTGTCGCATGCTCCAGCATTGACAGCCATCTTGATCTTTCGTGCAGCCAAGTCTGGCAAGGCGCTCTGGAAGGAGTCGACGAACTGCTGTTCGAATGCTGGAGCAGCGTCAAAACTTGGGCTTTCGGAACGCTGGGCTTTGAGCATCCCGCGTGCTGCCATGTTGTACTCTGATAGCCAGTCTCCCACGATAAAGTCGACGTCAGCATTCTTGGCGAGCTCTGCCAGGTTTTCAACCATGTCTGTGATGGCACCTGATGCAGATGCCACACGGACAGGACGGCGGTTTATTTGAGACCCCATGTTCAAGGCTAGGATTTGATGGTAGTTCAAAGACTCAAAGCGCTTCAAGGGAGGAAATAGTTGTGTTGCTGTTGTTCTTACATCAACGTTCTATGACAGGATGAGAGATGGTATTTCAACAGTAGCCGCAGTACCTGGAACAGATCACCCTGCTATGAATTGAACAGAAGTGTTAGTCTAGATGCTGAGGTAGCATTGCCGCGGCTTCTGGCTAGAACGAACGGTTCGGTCCACTTAGATGCCGGTGAAGACGGCATCTTGGCCCAGTCCCCACGGCATCAAGGTGAGTGAGAATGATACTCGAGCTAACAATAGTGGTCATGGGATGTGCGTAATTCTCTCTTGGGACAAATTATAATGGGAAACCAAAAGCTGATGAACCAAATGGCTAAACTGTGGCTTAAAGGTGTAATTTGCTTGCAGTCGCAGTCTTGTTAGGCTGATATCGGTCACTTGACCTCAAATTCTTCACTTCGCATACATCTTTACTCTCGGCCTCGCTTCACATGATCATTTGATAATCAATAGTGCATTATTGTGGCCTTTTAGTAGGTCCAGCTGTGAACTAATCCATTGGCAGACAGCTAGAAGATAGCTATGGCATTAGGGGGCGATGCACAGCCGCCAACCACCCTCAATGGGGCACTTGCTAAGAAGAATGACCACCTGTTATGGGCCTTACATTCTTCCGCCAGTGCCTCCAGATCCCAAAGCTCGCCGATCGGCGTTCCCCACTGGACAAGCAACCATTCGTGTAAGCAGCAGTCTTCTGGATACGGCCATGCCTCGAATCCCATAGTGTCGCCAGCCACTGCCGAAAAGTGCTTCGAGTACAGCCATCTAACCGTCTCGTCATTATTTGCGAGGCCAATCATGTAGTGCTGTTTCTCGGTACCCAAAGCTCGAATATCAGCCTCGGCGTTACTGTTGAGGAAGAAGGGTTGTCAGACTTGTCGTCTTTTCTGGGAAAAGGAGGGGGCTGTGGATACATACTTGTGCCATCTCACGAAACCGCTTCTCACGATTAGAACATCGCCCTGTCTAGTCTCTGTCCCTTGGTAGGCGAGTGTAGCTTCAAGCTCCGAAACTGGGATTTTGTGACAGCTGATAGCCGACGGCGGTTCGATGCCTGGATTCTCGTGCTCCCACCAACTGAGCTGATTCCGCCGAGTGATTAGTTATAAGAAGAGATCTTGAGCATGGATTCGTACCCAGTCGACTAGAATGCCTCTACCGACAATGCCGCCTCTGTCGCACATCTCTGTGGGATAAGTCAGTAGTGATCTTGGAGACTGATCTAGAACAAGCAGTACGTACTGTGAATACCAAGATCATCTGATGTCTTGAGTTTCTCATGTGTCCAGCCATTGTAATAGACTCCTGTTTTCTGGCTCCCGAACTGTCGAGTTGAGTAACCAGTTAAGCTTGAACTGCTGCATGCGTGAGATGAGATGGAACTTACATGCTTTAAACTATCCCACTGAGAGCTTGTCTGCGTGTTGAAAGATATAACATCGTCAAAAGCTACAAATCCTTCCTCAGCGAGGTCCTTGACGGTATGCTGCAGTGGAATTCGTCCAAAGCCTGGGAACTCAATGTTATGGAGGGGCCAGTCGAGCTGCACGTGCGTCCCGGTTTGTATCTCGTCCTTCGCCTTCTGTACAACTTCCTTGGTGAGGAGTCGCAGGGCTGTAGATAAACTGTCAGTCTCGGTCTTACTTTTCTTCTCCCCTTCCAACAGCAGGTAGTAGACAGCGCGGATATCATGTGCTTCAACAGATCTCCCTGCTTTTCGGCTTTACTTACTTCCCAATTGGTCTTTCTGACCATCAACGTCGAAAAAGCCCCAGAGGCATCCTTTTGGTTGGCCTTCGACAACTGGAAGGTCATCGAAATCAGGAAAAGAGAGGTTGCTCATGATTGTGCTGGTAATCTTAGCTGTCGCGTAGAGCACAAATTTCGCAGGTCCAATCGGCCAGACACCACCTACGAGGGGTTTGAAGACATCATCCACTATTTACAGAAGGTTCTCCCTGGAGAAGACCAACGTGGCTGAACTAAACCGCACTAATGATGGGTCTAAAATGCCGAGACGCCGCCTCACTCACTAAACTACCCATTTTGGCATCGTGTTTAGTGAGCGGCTTCTTGAGATGCCGAAGAGGCCGTCCGTTTGTTTGCCTCTGATTTCGCGTCTTGTTCTCCTTGGACGACACCTTGCCCAAGGCCAAGCTGAGATATCCCTGGATCACTTCCCCGCGATCTATTACCCCAGACGCGGAGAAGCGACCCCCGCCCCCGGATCATCTGCATATATAGATGCATTCGCCTTTCCCCAGAAAGCGATCTGCAGCATCTCGACATTGCAACCCTAAGACAGGAACAAACAGCAAACGTCGCCAGGAGCAGCAGAGACGAAATGGCTGCAACCATGAACAACAAGTCGATTCCAGCGACGAGATACAATTTCGCACTTGTATTCTTCGTAGCTCTTGGCTCTTTCACCTATGGCTTCAACGCCTCCATCATGGGCACGGTCTTCGGCCTTGCCCCTTTCTTCTCCTATTTTAATCTCGACCTCACTGGCCCGGGTGCAGACTACGCCAACTCGATGATCGGTGGTACGAAAGACTCAAGCAAGATCTCAAGATATGTACTGACATGACTTGTTCTAGCTACCAATGGCCTTTTCTCCGCTGGAGGTATCATCGGTTGCCTCCTTATGACGAAACTCGCCGATAGATTTGGACGAAAAAGGACGATCCAGGGTATTTGTGCTGTCTGTGTCGTCTCGGTCATATTTCAAGCTGCTGCTGTGCATATTGCTATGTTGCTAGTGGGCAGGTTCCTCAATGGCCTTGGGTAGGTTCACGACGCCACTATGCTACTCGCGTATAGATCTCAGAGCTTACGTTGATCAATTCTATCAGGTCCGGCATGATGAATGTGATTATCCCTCTATATCAGTCAGAAGTTGCTCCGCCTCACATCCGTGGCCGCATGGTCGGAGCTCACGGTTTCTGTCTCGTTCTTGGCTATGTCAGTTCCCCTACATCCCCAGGCTACAGCCCGTTTATCATGACTAACACTATCCTCTACCTGCAGAACTTTGCCGCCTGGACTGGACTCGGCTGCTACTTTGCGACCAATCCTCAAATGCAGTGGCGGCTCTGCCTTGCACTTCCTGGTCAGTAACGAGCAACTTTTACATTTCGACTATCACATCACTGACGCCGTGGCCTATTGACAGCTGTTGCACCCGGTATTCTTGGCCTAGGATCATCGCTCATCCCAGAGTCTCCTAGGTGGCTCGTAACGCAAGACCGTGGGACCGAGGCCCTTGATATTCTCACAAAGCTCCACCATCAGCCTGGGGATTCGAACAATGAAGCGGCCCAATCTGAATGTCGTGCTATCAAGACCCAGTTGATGGCTGAGTCTAATGAGCCCAAGTCCTTTGTTGGCATCATGAAGAAGCCTTCCTATCGCAAGCGAATCCTCATCGGCATATTTGTTCAGTACGTAAACCTTGACAACCACATGCTTCGAACGTGACCTGATCCCATCTCTAGGTGTATCGCCCAGTCTACTGGAGTTCTTGTTATCAATAACTACCAGGTTCTTCTCTACAACGGTCTCGGTCTTACAGGCTACCTCCCCCTCCTCCTGTACGGAGTGTACACAGCTTGGGCAGCCTTCCTCAACTGGGTGGGCGCTATGTTTGTCGACAAGTTTGGTAGAATTCTTATGCTCACTGTTGGACTGGTACGTGATACATCCTCATCTCCTTTTCCATGATGGACATGCTGATCATATCCAGGTTGGATGTGCACTGATGGTAGCTGGTGAGGCAGCCATCGTCGCTGTGGCCGCTGAGAACAAAAACAACCACGCCATCAACGCAGCCGGTGTATTCTTCCTGTTCGTCTTTGTTACTTTCTACGCCACATGCATCGATGCCATCAGCTACATTTACTGCACTGAGATCTTTCCCACCTCTATCCGCGCCAAGGGCGTGAGCTACTCCGTCATTGGCCTGTTTATCATGACTTTGAGTAAGTGAGATTCGTTGTTCATGTTGACAAACTGACTGACATCTTCTCCTAGTCTATACACAGCCTGCGCCCATTGCCTTCGCTCAGGTTGGATGGAAGTACTATCTGGTCTTTGTCATCGTGCCCCTCCTTGGTGCCCCCGTTGTCTACTTTATGTTTCCTGAGACTAATGGTCTTTCATTGGAGGAGATTGGTACTCTTTTTGATGATGGAAATGAGGATCCAACTATTGAGGTTCGAGAGGATGTTGCCGAGAAGCTCGACTTTTGAGCTGTGGGACAATGCTGATTCAGATCTTGTATGTTTAGGGATCGGTTCGATTGAAGAACGGCATCAGACATCCTATTAGCTAGTATTCCGATATTTAATTCTATCTCCGGCCTTCTCTCCCCTGTTTTCTTCCAAGCTATTGAACATCCACTCTCCGATCTTACTTAATTCACAGTTAAAGCTACTGTCTTTGACAACAATTATATGTCTGACGACAGTCATAATAATCTCTGCTTTGCAAACCCTTGCATGGCAATCTGCTCAAGTAGCTGACGCCTCAGTTGCCGCTTTCAGGCTTCACTATGTCATGTTGTAAATTCCCACAGAGAGTCACATGTTCATACCATACATCCACTGTCCTTTGCGGTTGATTTAGAGTATCTAAGTTGCACAACGTCCTTCAAACCTACACCAAAACCCAAACGCCTGTACGTTGAAACAAGCATAAAATTAACTTCAGCACAACGGCTAATGCTCGCAAAAACTATACTGGATAGCAGACCACTTCTCCTCCGCATCTCGTTGATAGCGAGTCCTCTCGTCCATCAACTTCAGGCGATGCTCCTTCGCCTCTTCCAATGACATTGGCGTTGCTGAATCATCTGCCTCAGCCTCCACCATACTCACCAGTTCCGCCGGAAGAGGCTTACCACTCTCTGCCGCAGCCTTCAACCCAGGATGCTCTGGCTCCCCTTGAGCTGCCAGCTTCGCAACGGCGTTCGGAATTTTAGTGGCGTCATCACCACTCAAGCCCCCAAACGTAGCCTCCATCCACCAGCTCTTCTGCTGAGGCGGTACGTTGCCCGTATTGATGATCCTTGTCCTCGGGTCAACGAGCCAAAGCGCTATAAACCGTCGATGGCCCGGTTTACTCATATCATCCAACTCCACATGTGAAACTCTGTGGTGGAAAACATTGGGGAACGCCAACAACCTACCCTGCTTCGTCTCAATCTTTCCATATCGCTGCAGACAATCACCACCGTTTAACCTCGTTCCATAGACCTGCTCCATCCAGCCGTAGGCCTCTTGTCCTACGTTCCAGTCCTCTTGATAATAGTCGGTCTGCATACGGAATTGCAGATAGCTTGGCTTCACATTCTCAGAGTCGAGGTAGTAAAGAGCTGTGCCGACGATATGTTCGTTCATTTGGCCTTCAACGTGCCACCCTCCAGGAGGAAATACAGGCATGTCTGGGGTGAGCTCGATGGAGGCCATCTTGACAATGACTTGGAGATCCTTGAACCGTTCGCGAAGTGACATTCCTGGTTTGACACCATAGTCCCATGCTTTGAACTCGGGGGCCTCAGGTTGAACGGGTTCTCTGATCTCTTCCCAAGCATTCTTCTTGCGGGTGTCATAAAGAAGGTCGCCATCTGCATCTCTGATGACATCTTCATACTCAACTTCCCCTGCATCATCAGGCGTCCAGTCATCGATTCGGGGGGTCCAGTTCGCTTCGTTATCATCGCTGCAAATTATGGTGAGCTTTTGGCCAGTGCTATCCCAGTGCAATGTAGCTACTTACTCGGGGTTCTTAGGTCGCGGGAAGCGAGCCTCAGTCCGGCCAGCGGAGACGACTTTCCAGTCTCTCACAAACGACACACTATGATCCCAGGCGGGGAGAGCTCTTTCGATGAGTTTCTCAACCGTCTCGTATATATCAGTATGCTTGGGATGTAGATTGTTGATATAGCTCGTCAATTTGACACTCCCGTCATCCAGGAGCTTGACGTTGGACGGAAGCCACTGGTAGGAATCGGACCAAAACAATTCATGGGTTTTCCTGCCAGCAAATTCGTAGCGTCCACTGTATTCTTCTGGGATATCGGCAGGTTTCTTCGGTATGACTTCTCCTTTGCCACTCCATTTTTCAACGGCATCTCCGACTCCGACAACCTCGTCGCGAAATACTCGAGAACGACCATAGACAAGGGGGTATAGAGACGGGTGCACAAGGTTCTGTACCATGTCGTAGCTGCGAGGATGCCAGTCTGGGTTGTCTTTCTGTTCTTCCTTCAGCTTCGCAAAAGCGCCCCGAAGTCGCTCATGGAGGCTCTCATCGATGAACGTGTCCGATTTGATGACGGTTGCGTTTGCATCCAAAGCTGGTATGAGACCAGTTTTCTCAAAGAATTTAGCCTTGACACGGAGCTCTTTGATACACTGCAAGTTGTTAGCATGGAGAAAGTTGTGAACATTGGTATTCTTACATATTCAAGACAGCCCCGATCTAGGATGTACTTGAGTCTATTGGGGCCATACTTGTGCGAATGTCTGGTTCCTGGGTTTTTGTTCTGTACGATCTCATCGTACAAAGGATCAACTGGAAGCGCAAGGGCTTCTTGAATCCATTTTTCGGCGATGGTCTCGTCGAAAACCTAGAATCCAATAAACTTCATACCAACCGATACTGCATGCAAGCATTCATACCTTGATATGCCAGTTAGGCTTATCTGTCAATTGATTCATCACAATCATCATGACAGCCTCCCGCACGAGCAACATATCCGATTCAACACCGGGGGAGTTATAGTGGATTCCAATTGGATACATTTCGCCTTTGTGATGACAGTCATGATAGCGAAGATTCATGCCGAGGCCCGGGTAGCAGCCGACTGTCGGAGGGTCAGGCTTCTCGCGAAGATACATGGTGATGGGGTGGAGGTCAGTTATTTAGAAGTTCAGTGGTGATTTATTTGGAGGCGGCGCGCTGTACTTATTTATACGCGATGTTAGCATGCGTCTGGTGGCTAATATCCACATTCTTGCATTGTTTTACGTGACAGGGAGCTGTTGGTTTGGCTGGTGCACGAAAACCAATCGCGAAATCACGTGTGGAGGTGGGGAGATTTAGGCAGCCCAGGCAGCCGTACTAGGATATCACAAGCGCCAAGCACACCTAGCTAAGCCAGGTTTTAAGGTTTGATACAGGAAGTAAAACTTTTAATAATTAACGAGGCCAGAGCATGTGCCTCCTATGCTTTGTTGTCAGGTAGACCAAGGTACCTTGCTGTAAACTGCGATATGATGTACTACGGCCCAGACTCACACCCGCCAGGCTCAGCAGTTCACACCAGCACCCTTATTTTTCTTTTGTCTATGCTCCGTTTTCATTTTGTAGTTCCAAGTGAAAGCTTCTAATCAAGGCATCGCTCTCATCAAGTGTCATCACCTTGAGATCCGCCATGCTCTTGAGCTTGGCCGTGCATTCCTTGACCTGATCGTCGGTCATCTTGAGACCAAGCTGGTCAACACGACTCTTGATGGCGTTCCAGCCGGTGAGTCGTGACGTGAAGTGCACGTATCTTGAAAGACCGAAATCCTCGGGCTTGAGGATCTCATATGTGGATGGGTCGTTGAGGATTGCCTTGGCGTGGATGCCGGCCTTGTGGGTGAATGCGCAGAAGCCAGTGATTGGGTTGTTGAACGGCACGTTGATCTCAACGCATTCTGCGACGAAATCCTCGATCTTCTTGAGTTCGTTGAGCTTGTACTTGGAGAGAATGTACTCTCTGGAGGTCGGCATCATTCTAGCCATCTGTAATTTCGAGTCAGATCATGTCCGGGTTCAAAAGGAGGATAAGGTTAACGAACGAGAGCCCCAAGAGCGGTAATGCCGTTTCGTTCTCCAATACCGAGTACGGATGTGTCGACGTCTATGTAGCAATAAGTCAGCCTGATGTTCGCCCGTGAAGATGCCGTTGGTGATGTCGTTGGACACAAAATCCCATCTCTAGGTTGCATGTCTGACGCATGTTCTGGCTGTTCATGAGGACCAAGCCCATGAGGGTGAACTTACGTGTAGCGCCAGCTTCAAGGGCAGAAAAAGCGTTCTTGGAATGGTCAGCTTCTCGTCTCATAGGAACTCTGAGAAAATGTAACTAACCGCAACAGCAGAGCCTGTATCATCGTGAAACTGTCACATATTAGCAAAGTGGTATGCAAACGGGTTCACAGCAGCACATACGTGAACCTCGATATCGGTGGAAACACAACCCCGGAGAGTTCGGACAAGGTCCTGTGAACAGTTAGCATCATGTAGACTGAAGATGGGCATGGTCACCTACGTAGACCTGTCTTGGTGAAGCACAGCCAACGGTATCTGCCACGCCTACTCTGTTGACACCGACGTTGTTGACTGCGCGGTAGATTGAGAGCAAATCGACTAGATCAGATCTTGACACACGTTAGCGATGCTACTCGGTTTGGTCGGCCGAGCCCCTCGAAGAACCGCCAAGACAGACAGGAGAAGCAGAGCCTATGGAGAAGCGCATGGCATGGAGTCTTTCTCTCGCCTTGTTGGGCAAAGCAAAGCAGAGGCTCTAAACCCGCAATCTTATGCGAGACAGAGCTCAATCTGGCACGAATGATCCTGCGCTATCCTCCAGATTCTACTCATCATGACTCTCTAAAGCTAGGGTCTTTTCGAGCAGGGAATATCGATTGGTCGACGACAGGGATTGGCGTAGTGAGACGTAGGCACAGCTTACCGGAAAGAATCTTCACTTGAGAAGCGGACTTCGCAGCCTCGGCTGAGCAACTGTTAGCTACTGTCTCCAAGTAGTCGGTCATGCGCATACCTCTTAATATACTCAATGACCTCAATGGCCTGCTTGGTGATAGCGGTCATGTTCTTGCCGCCAAGGGAATGCTCTCGGAGGAACTCTGATTCATGTCAGTCGATCCTCAAGAACGAGGCAACTGTGTACTCACGACTTGTTCCAATAACGACATCAACACCGTCGACTCCACAGTCACACGCAAGCTTAGCGTCTTCCATGGTACATCTTGTGTGTGTCAGAATCTTAGCCTTGAGGCCGAGCTTGCAGATAGCTGCGCAGTCGTCCCGGGACTGTGGGCTAGCAGCTGGGTTCGTGAGCTCTATATAGTCGACACCGAACTCATCGAGCATCTTGGCGATCTTGATCTTGGTCTCGGTTGAAAAGTACGAATTGGCGAATTGCTCACCCTCTCTCAGGGTTGACTCAATGATCTTGAAGTTGCGGACATTGCTGAGGAGGTCGTTGACGCTCGAATAGGGATTGGTTGCGTTGTGGCTGGTGATAGACATGTTGAGAAATGGGCTGCTGCAGCAATTGACGTCTAGAATTGATAAGATCTTAGCTCGATTGATTACAATTCGGATCGCAGGGGTTCGACGGCGTTTTAAACGTCCTGAAGTGGGCCTGGGGTAATATTCAAAAGTTTCCTAGAGTCATTGGGTCATTGGCATCCGACGGCCGGAAAAGTGACGCAGACGGAGCACAGGTTCCGTAATTCACTTACCGCGATTGGGCATAAAAGTTATTTTACACCAATCACGGTCTGCCCCGCCATCGACGCGTCCGACATCGCTACAAACCTACGCAAATGTTGCTGATCATGACTTTCAGCTTGGTCTGGGTGACTCCCTTCGCTGTCGCTTCTCCCCACATCGGATTTTCCCCGGGGTCGCCTCCCACGCGATCCTTCATGTCGGAGTCGGCATCTGTCATGTAGCCTGGTCGCGAGGCCACCTGATTCACGGTCTTTTTCCGATCGAAGAAATCCAGGATCTCTCTGTGCCAATGGCTGCCACTCAGGCCCCGCGACTCTCCACAGGATTGCATTGGCTATTGAACTTGTCGAGCACCAGTTCTGTCCGTTGGTAGATGACAAGCGCCCAATGATTGCTCCCGCCAAAATCATGACGAGGATAAACAAAGTCAAAAGACTGAAGTCTCGGATGGAATATCCTGAACCCCGAGTGCGCTGAAAGTTTGAGTATCGGAATACAATCATCATTGCTTGGTAGAATATCGCTATAACCTCCAGTCGCAAGGCCGTTTCTTTAAATTGAGAAATCAGTCTTTGCTTGCTGATAGACCAGAAAAGCTGTTTCTTTAGACGCCAACTTTCTGAGTTCAGACGCAACTCCATGTAGGTCCATTCGTCAAGTCGAAGGATCAGACACCGATTCGATTTCTTTCGCTATTCGGTGGCCCATACGCTTCTTGATACTGGCTGAGAGCCGACTAGAAGCTGAGTTATATAGACTGCTTGTGACAAGATATCTCTCAGGACGCTTTGCTAGAGTGTTAATCGATGTTCGGCCGTGAGCACGATTGACAATTGCAATTTCAAAGGCTGTTGAGAGGAGGGCGAGAACTCGTTATCTAGTGTAACAAGGTCTGGTGGCGGCCTCTTGCCATCTCGAGTCCTTTGGACACGATCCCGGATAGCCTGGTAGTGATGGGGATGAATCCATTGCTTTCACGTGGTAACCGGCACGCTGCCTCAAGATTCGGAAGGATCCCATCCACTGATTGGCATGGCAATCCAGAGTTATTTGGTGGACATTCTCAAGATATTTATTCTAATCAGAGAGCTAACGATTCTTGTGAGTCTCGGCATCGCATAATTGGTCATTTGGCATAGTGTTCAGCTTGATCGGGGGATCAATATATACCCACAGCGCCCAAAGAGTCGAACAGCGTACACAACGGCTTGAGCCCAAAGGTCTTGACTGTCTTTCGTTTCGACGGTGTATCGTTCCTCAAGGCATGTAAAGTGAAACGAGTCGTGTCGAAGTCGAAGACAGTCTCACAGAGGTACATCTGACGGAACCATCTCGGGTAGACATTCTGCACCGGAGGTAGCAACGCCTGTTATTGCATGGGGATTCAGCCTGGCTCCCCGCTCGTCGAATCGGCGCTTAGCAATTGCAGAGGAGCAAGTCTAATGCTTCGAGCACGTGTAGTCCGCCGTAATCGTGTGTAATTCTCCCCAGATATGTTTCCAGGCATCCCAGGTAAACAGTAAGAGGTCGCGGAGCCGAGTGTGTTCGTTCAGGTAGTGAAGGCTTTATCGTGCCCTTCATATTCATCATGCATAGCTTGAATGATCCCCAAGTCCAGATTTGGATTCACAGGTTTTGTCGCACTCTTCGTGCTCACATAGAAATCTGACCGTCATTATGTCAATCTGTTTCAAAGTTTCATGGACAAGTAGAAATTTTCTTGGTAGATTAGATGGAGGGTAAAGTCAAGTAGAAAAAGTGTATCTCAAAACAGAGACAATGCTCGTCGTTGTTAGGAGGTGGGGAATTTTACACGTCACATGCTACATGACATCAAGGTGCAAGCCACTTTCAAGATAAACACATATCAAAAGTGAAGATAAGAGAATTCTATGAGTTTATTCAAGAGTGTAGGGTTAGGGGCTCAATGGATGACATCACTGATTGCTGCAACCAATAATCGCATAGGTTATCAAAAAGCTCTCAGGTTGGTGTTTCACTTCATCCTTAGCCATTTCAGCGGTTTGGGTTGAGATGTTGTATTCGACTCGTTGCACCAACACATGCCTTAACGAATAAATATGATAGAAATAGATGTATCTGAAGTTCCTCAAAAGTCTACAACACATTACATGACATCAATGGGCCATCACCAAGTCTTGTTGATCTTTGAGGTGACTTGGAGTCGAGACTACCCTACAGCAGACAAAAACAGCAAAATCTGTGCTAGCGTGGTGAGAATTTTAGCGAACTCCCCATGCACGACCAAAAAAGCTTGTCCATGTGCCAATGTTGATCACGCTCGTACCAAGCAAATTGTCGCCATTTTCGGTGACTAAAAGGCTCGGCACATCCGACCACGTCGTATTGTTTTGAATCATGTGTCGCGTGCTCCATTACCAAGAGAAAACAATAGCTCGACTTTACGAGCTAAATCTGCCAGGTACATATTGACTTGGTCTGTTTTTGTTTTCTCGGTCGGTTATGTAACGAGAAATTAGTGATCGTCAGATACGACAAGGGACAAGGTGTTTCATGGCTTGTTCCAGCGGCATGACAGTGGAGTGGAGAGCTGATCGTCTATATCTCGTGTGCCGTGTACCGCCTCTTTCTCGGATCACGGAACACAAAGGAGGAAGCTATCGAAAGTCTATGAGATGGAGATGCTCGTATTGACGGAGATTGACATTTGGGGGAGCATATTAATGTTATGACCTCCACGGTTAGCAATGCCGAGCGTCTAGAGCATCTCGCCGTCTGGAGACGTTGACCGAAAAAGGAGAAGAGGGCCCCGCTTGTCAATGCAGCCTTTGCAGATGAACTGCCGCCGTTGGAAAGGCTCTGATTCTTTTTTTATGACAGAAGCACGCTAGAAGGGTGCGTGCTACGCCGACACGGACTGGGACCCGCTGCGAACTCTCTCAACTCCCAAAACGAGTCAGCCCTGGGGGGGAAGGGATATACGACACGGCCAGTTATATTGCCAGGGCCGTAAAATGGAGAGACGTCAAAGGATTCATCCATCGGTGAGCACATGATGAAACTGTAGCTTGTAGCTTGTGAAAGGAGGGAGGTATGCAATCGCAACGGTCGATCCCGCAGCCAGACGGGTTCCGGTAATATGATGACGGATTATGAAGGGCTGAAGGATCTAGTTTATGCTTACTGTGCCAAGCATTCCATGTTTTTAATCCTGTAGCCGCGGTAGACAGGATTGATAATCCATTGCAATCCATCAAAAAGACGATCCCAATCGAAGATCGAAACAGTCCGAGAGGCGTATTGCCAAATAATCAATCACCCCCGCTCAAAAGAACATACCAAATCAAGGCAATGGCTGTAAACCACTGCTGCAGAGTGGTGGCGGTGCATGCAGCTTATTACATCGGCGCTTGGTTCGTGGTGCAAAATACCTTCAGCCCAGTAACTCTACTCCCCCAAAGGACTCGTGCCACGCAGTAATTACCACAAACAGCCTGTCTACCCCACCCCGGAAGAGCATTGTTACGGCCCCGGCGGCCCATGGCATGCACGCCATGGATGGATGCTTGGGCGTTGTCGAGTGGCGTAGCATTGGAAACACAACAATGCAATGCTCTTCTGAGTATCAAGCCCATCAGCGGTGACTGCATGCTGACCAAAAGAGATGCGCCATAATTGTGTGATATCAGCCGGTCAATTTGTTCCGCCAACTGCAGTGCATTGCACATAGCTTTGACGAACCAAGCTTTTTTATACAGTACCGACAGTAACAGCCACGTTGCGACCCTGGGATGGATTCCCTAGAAAAAAACCATTGGCGGGGCTGTACCCTGCTAAAACGAGCCCCTAATAATCTGGCGGCCGGAGAGCTAATGAGCTACTTTTGGAAGTGCCACAGACCCCTGAACACGCGACCCCTTTCTTATTTGGCCTCGAGCTCTTGGGTTTGTGTGTGCAGGCATGTTTTTTTTTGATGGTGTCTACCCCACATTCTCCCGCTCATTGGAAAGGAAGGTGCATGCAGAAATCGCCCAAGTTCCAGACTCAGCTTGTTCCCGTCCATTGCGACACACGACACACGACACACGCTCTACCTTACCTACACCTCGGCCCTGTCAGTCATTAACTCTCTTTAGCTTGGGGGGAGACGAGACGAGACTTCTTGGCTCTGTTTTATTTCCATCGTTTGTATTCATCTTTTCCCGATCCCTTCCCTCCCTTCCCTTCTTTTCCTCCTCTCCTTTCCGCCCCCATTTACAGAACCTCTAATCAACATCGTCGTTGTTTTCGCTTTCGTGCGCGCCGCCCGCCCTCCCTCCTTTCAACAATCAGCGAAGCGGCCACTGCGTCCGAGTCTCTTTTCAACGAACAGACCGCGCAACGAGCCCAGGCAAAATGTGTTTCCTCTTCTCGGTATCCTACGTTTTCGGCGTCTTCTTCGTCTCGGTAATCGCCAGCAAGCTGCTACATCTGTGGACACATTTCTTCACGGTGCCCGCCTCGGCCTTCTTCCTATACCTACCGACCTTCTTCCTCTTCGATCTGTTAGCGATATGCATAGCGAGGCTGTTTTTGAGCCAGTCCAAGACACCGTGGGCTTGGATCGGGTGTTTGTTTGGTACCATTGCTACGTATGTCACTTTTCTCGGCGATCGATTGCGATGGCCCCCAATTTTGAGATGAGATGAACCTGCATACTGACGTTTATCCGACTTGGCAGACTTATCTCGATCGGCGGCTCGGCATCGCAGCTTGGATTCTTCGTTAAGACTGGTGGAGAGCTCGATTGGCGCGATGCGACAGCTTACGCTACAAGCAAGGAGGGTCTCAAGGTGCTTTTCAGCGGCAGCGAGGCCGTGATAGCTTGCGGAATTGTTCTGCTCATTATCGCCATGCCCATCCATGGGTTCTTCTACCGCGCATTTGGCGCATTTGTCGGCGCAATTGGCGAAAGCATCCTCTCAGGTTCGTGTCTGCGATGTCGGCTGTTTCTCGCCCGCCCGCTAACTTTTTGCTTCACCCGCTAGTCTACTCCTACTTCCGAAGCTTTCGCGTGCAAATCCCTGGTATCCAGCGCGGTAGATACTCAGCCCTTAAGAATGCCGATACCGACCTCGAATCGACCGATACATACTCGATGGATGAGGATTTCCGATCCAGCGCCGAAAACCCCCCGCGTGCGGGCGGAGAGAAGCTTGCCACCGTTCGAGGCAAGATTGCTCGATTCTTTGCGCGAATCCCATTCTTCTCGTGGCTGTGGAAAATTGCTGTAGCTCTTTTCCTCATGCTTACGCTGATTTTCCGACCTGCCAAGCCGTACGATTTGCTGTCAATCACGCTCCCTGTTTCGATGCTCGATGTTTTTGCTCCCGAGCCCGATTTTTGCCAGGCGCAGCGAAGCTTAATTCAGAACGCTTTCCCATTCCCCGACTTGATCAACAATTCGACATGGAAACAACCTGATGGCGAATACTTTAGGGGCTGGGCGCCTTTGGCCAACAAGGACATGAGCCCTCTTGGTGAGGCGTACCGAAATCACACTGTCGATTGGTTGCCCGAGAAGGGAGACCTGCCCCGTGGCTTTTTCCGATTCGATCCTAAGCGCTTCAAGAACGGTTACCACGGTTCACTTAGCAAGGGCAGCACAATTATTTCCGAGCACAAGTGTCCCCAGGTCTCGCTGCAAGAGAAGGATCCCTACTACAACCCCGTCCAGGACCCATTGAAGATCACCAACCTCGATACCGATATTCTCCCTACACTCAAGGAAGCGCTTGGCAATGGTGACGTCAAGATCAAGCACGTTGTCTTCATTCTTATGGAGAGCCTGCGTGCAGACTTCTGGCCTCTGCAGCAAGGCTCCCATACTCACAGCCTGATCATGGATCTTAACAAGAGCGACAAGGAGAAGGAAGCGGCCAACGAGCGATTGTCCTGGATGATGCCTCATATCGAGAAGATCACTGGCCTGAAGCAAGGGTTCACCGACAAGAACGGCAAGCCGTACGCGAAGCCCAATTACACATGGCACGATCAAGCGGAGGAAGGTTTCGGTGGCATCAATGTCGCGACTGCTTACACCGCCGCCACAATGTCAACCAAAAGCTACTGCGCCAATCACTGCGGAGCTTATCCCATGCCTGTTGAGAAATTCGCCGAGGCCGACACCGACAGCTACCAACCTTGTCTTCCCCAGATTCTCAGCATGCTCAATAAGGTCAAGACCAACACATCTTCTGACGATGCCGATTTCCGTGATTTGCAGTGGAAGACTGCCCTTTTCGAGGCTGAGATTGAGGAATATGATCGTCAAGAGAAATTCGATGCCAAGCTTGGCTTCCAGCACATCATCACCAAGAAGCAGCTCGAGCATCACTGGCGGTTCAACGAGTCGGACGTCCTGGGCAAGAAGATCAATTACTTTGCTTACCCCGAGCCCATCCTCATGCCTCATCTTCAAGACTTCATCACCAACACGACCGCCAACAACCAGCGCATGTGGTTGACTCACTTCACCAGCACTACCCACCACGCTTGGGGTCTTCCCGAGGGTGTTCCCTACTACGATTACGTTTCTCACACCGGCATGAACAAGGTGCACGACAACTTCAACAGGTACTTGAACACTCTCCGCTGGCACGATGGCTGGATGGCCAGCTTGATGAACCTCCTCGACGACCAAGGCATCGCCAACGAGACCCTCGTCGTCTTCGCCGGTGATCACGGTCACTCTTTCAAGGACGACGGTGCTGGTAAGGAGGGCACGTACGAGAACCAGTTCATCTCCAACTACCGAGTCGGCCTGACCTTCCGACACCCCCACCTCCCCCGAGTCCAATACGACGCCAACACCACCACCATCTCTATCCTCCCGACCATCCTCGACCTCCTCATCAACAGCGGTTCCCTCAACGAGAAGGACACCCACATCGCCTCCGACCTCGTCCAAGACTATGAAGGTCAATCCCTCATCCGACCCTACAAGAAGATCGACGGCGACCGACGAGCCTGGACCTTCTCCGTCGTCAACTCGGGCGCTGGCATGCTTGGCGTCACCTCCGCCGACGTCCCCTGGCGTCTGGTCATCCCCCTCAATAAAGTCATCGAATACCGTGTAACCGACGCCGTCAACGACCCCATGGAGCTCAAACCCGTAGCTGCATGGTCACCCGAAGAGCTCGAAACAGAAGTCCGTTCTGCCTTTGGCGACGAAGCCGCACAGTGGGCCAACGAAGCCATACCCATAGCCCAATGGTGGGCCCTGGAGCGTCAACGTCTCTGGCGCTACCACTCTCTGTCCGCATAGACATGTCCATTTTTTATATATCTGCATCAAACCGGCGTTTTTGGGAACCAAACCTTTGCTTAAATCGTGTGTCATCTTTCAACACACATTTGCATCATCAAGCATCACGACAGAACAACCCCCCTCAGTTTCTTCATCCCCGGATGGATTGAAGACGCGGGGGTGTCTACACTCTCGAATCTTGGAACAGCGAAAAATAATAATCTCTTTTTCTTTTTTCGATATAACTTTTTCTCTTTGTAAAAAGGGCGACGATACGATGCGTGATAGAAAGGGGAAAACGGGCCGGATAAAGACATTCCATGTCATCATTTTTTCTATTTTTTCATGGCTTGAATAACCCAGGCTTCAATTGAAGTTTTATCTAACTCGGAGTTTTCGGCGGAAGGCGGAATGGGGACTGTGTTCAACGGTCGCTATGGCATGGTTTCACCTTTTTGGGGGTATTGCTTTCTTGGATCATTTGTGTATAAGCGTCTAGAGGTTTCTTTTTGAACCAATGCATACTTGACTACCTTTACTTCAATGTTCGTGATGTGCTTTGGTGGTGATGATCGCGTGACGCTCAGGGGTTGAAGTTTACAGAGTGCAGGCCCGTATTTTCGCAAGTTAATCTTTACTGGGGTAGGGATGTGACATGTCCTCTATGTAACGCTGTGAAACCGAGCGGTGAGGCGGTCTGCACCTGAAGGATCAATGTTTCGTCGCACTATCCTTTGCAGTCCAATTTTGTGATACGGATTATTGACACCTGGAGGCTTGAGCGGGTTTCACTGCATTGACCACTTGAGGTTTGTAGCAGATTGCTGACAGGAAGGGGCTGGGCGTTAGATCTTTTTGGGTGAGGCTTGATTGGTTGAGTTTGTGATGGTGATATCAGATAAGGTTGTGAGATTAGCTTGGTTGCACGCTAAGTTTATGGTGTTGACGGACAAGGGTTAAAACTATCTCGATGTCTAAGGTTTGGAATGTATTTATAGTATTGTATCTGAATCTAGTTCGCTAAAAGTTCCTCTCTGTGCTTATCAATCCATGCCTTGAATGTAGTAGGCTGTCTACCCGTATACTTTCTAAAATTCATTGACGCCTCTTTATACGTCTCCGGCTCATATAAACTCGCCGGATCACGCGCGAGATCTGATAATCTTTCAACGGCAGATTTGACCATAGGCTCTGGAAAACCTCTTGATCTGAGTTTGTCTCTGTGCTCATCGCTGTTGATCTCCTTGATGCTGATATCCATATCCAGACCTTCACTGACAATTTTCCATGCTGCGCGCTGGGAGAGCAACTCTGGTCCGCATTGCGATATGACCAGCTCCTTTACAGGTGGTGTTGCAGCGACTCGTGCACCTGCAAGAGCGCCGACGTCTTCGGGGGCGAGATAATCGAACGGCGCGTCGGGATGAGCCAACTCAAGCTGTCCAGACTTGACCTCATCCCAATCTTCCAGCATCTGAATATTACTCGCGAAATACGCAGGACGTATAACAGTGTAAGCAATACCACTTTCCGCAAGTGCAAGTTCAGCCTTTCCATGAACAACAGCTAGTATCTCCTCTGCCCCAGAAGATGCTTTGGCCCCTCCATTCTCCGTAACACAAAACGAAGAAAGCAGGACAACATGCGTGATACCAGCCTTTTTCATAGCCCTGTACGTTTCTAAAAGACCATCTTCAGCTTCGAAGAGTATGTATGAAAAAGCTACTGTTGCTCCTGACTCAGAGACGGCGCGCTCAATGGACTTGGGGTCTGAGAGATTGGCTTGGACGCGGGTGAAGCCTAGTTTCTTCTCGAGGTCTGGGGAAAAGCCTGGGATGGGCTTTTTAGTGTTGCGCATGGCGAGTGTGACTTGCGCACCGCGGGATTGGGCTTCTAGTGCTGCTGCACGGCCGACTGCGCCTGTTGCGCCGAAGATGATGGCTTTGACTGGAGACAGGGTATGTAGTTCTGGTGTTGAATATACGAGATGAGTTGTTTAGATGAGACCTAACAGAAACCATGTATTGAAGCTTATATAGGTAGTTATTGCTTCTGTGATTTTGACTTCACCGATTATCGGAACCGGCCTTCTCATTATAAATTTCGGCATTCTACATTGTCCGCCATCGAGGTTAGTCTTGGTCTGTAGAGAGAAGATCCATCGGGATTTGCCAGAGTGTTGAAGTTCGCCACAGACGTCAACCAATCGACGATTCAAGAAGAGCATGCCATATTCTTCTGGGATTGTAGTGAGATATCGGACTGCGAAAATTGTCCGAGAGGATGCGTTGTTTGCTTGGCTTTTGTGGAGTCGTCTACGTAATCGACTTGTGATTTCTCCTCATCTGACTTTGATAGAGGGGACTGTCGTGAAGTGGCTGTATGGACCTCTTGAAGGATATTCAGTCATGTGATAAAACAGAGTTCGGAGGAGTTTGGTTTTGAGATTATGGTTTGTCATCTGTAGGAAGTAAGTTTGCAAGGACAAGGTTGAGTTGTTGTGCTTATCAGCCAATCGATATTCGAGTACTATTGTACAATAGTCTGAGAATATATGCTCACATTGTATGAACCTACTTACTTTATTTCAACATCGTCGGTTGTATGTGCATCTTCAGCGGCGAAACGGGTGTGAGCGCAACTCTCATTGATGATGTTGTAGATATTATGCGCGATTGCACCATGAGGGTATCGTGGCAATCGGTGTCGACATGAAACACTGACTTGATCAGATATGACCAGATCAACAAATTCGCAGATCAATGACATCGAATTCAGCCATGTTCCATCTCCATGCGAGATAAGATAACAGTGCATTCGCTGCTTGAAACATGAACCAACAGAAGCAAAGCACAGCAAAGTAAGCATTGAGGCTGCGTCACAAGAGCCTTGGCAAATGCTTAATTCCAGCGGCTCAACCACTATCAATTTTTCTCTCACGCCTGCTGATCTTCAGTATCTCAAGATCAGCATTATTCTCTTGCTACAACTCACGCTTCACCTTGATACAGACAAAGCGTCAGAGCCCCTCGGTTTTAACCAGATTTTAATTACGATTTACCTCGTCAATGCTCAACCTTAGCTTCCTGGACCCTCCATGCGGGGCACCGTCATCTCCCGCGAGAGTTTGACCAGGGGGGCGTTTTCTCCCCTCCCTTGGAGGCTAGAAGCTCGATAGAACGATCTGAAAGTAAAAAAAAACAAGATATTTGTGTAAAGTCACAGGCTAAAAAGGGTAGACGAATGGAATAAATGGCGCAGAGGCGCTGCTGTATGCAGACAGACCAACAGACCTGACAGATCTCGCTCGTGACGCTAAAAATTCGCTCGCTACCTTACCCTTATCCTTATCCACTGGGGGTCCCCCCAATGTTAACAATCAATTAAAAACAAGGGCGGTATCCGTAGGAATTTTTGGGGATTATCGTCGCTAAGTACCCAGCCTAAGAAATCAGGGGTAAATTGACAACAGTGCTTATTAGCGGCGTTCTTTAGCGATCAAATTATCGCGAGGCCTCCTTTTAAATTATGACGGCCCCCCCCTTTCTCACTCACATTCTTGACTCCATCCTTTTCACACATACTTTTTGTCTTTCCACCCTCAATGAGTCCCTCCCTCGCTACGGAGACCACCAGATACAATGACTGCTCACCGTCTAGTGCGAGCGAAGATGAAGATGACGCGCCTGACCCGCTGAATCACCATGGTATTGATTTCAGTATACGAGGTGCGCGCATAGCCCCTTTTTTAGACGAGATATCGGAAATGACGGAGAAAACTGATTTTGAGAAAAAGATACCATGAAGCGAGCGCTTCGTGCATCATCGCGTTTAGGAGATGGCGTTCGATATCAGCAGCTTGGAATTTCGAACTCGAATGATTTGGAAACGCAGTCACCGCCTCTTGACCGTACGCAGTTCGACTTTAGCAGCCACCATGAGGGAGTCTCATTTTTCGGTCAGATTCGATCAACAGTCGCCGCATCGAGATTGAATTGGCTGTTAGTTTTTGTACCGATTGGATTGGCCGCGCATTCGTTCCAGATTAATCCTCTTGCGATTTTCATGACGAATGCGATTGCTATCGTGCCGCTTTCTGTCATGTTGACGGAGGCGACGGAGCGTATTGCTGCTGATGCGGGAGATACCATCGGCGCGCTGTTGAACATTACGCTTGGAAACCTTGTTGAATTGATTATCTTGTGAGTTTTGCTGTGATATTTTGAGAGAGGTTTTGCTAATGTGATGCAGGGTGTGAGTTGAGATGAGATTGGGTTAATGAGGCTGAGAACTGACTTTGACAGCGTTGCACTGGTGAATAACCATATCCGCATCGTTCAAGCATCGATTTTAGGTAGTGTTCTCGTGAACCTTCTTCTCATCTTGGGCTCTGCGCTTTTTGCAAGCAGTATGTCCAACATCGACCCTCACAGCAGCATGGAAGAGTCTGAGCTCCTGGCCGCTCTCCTCTTCGTCTCAGTATTCGTCATTCTCATCCCCGTAAGTGCACTCATTCTCTTGCTCTTACAAACAACTAACTTGAAAAGACGGCATTTGACTACACTTTTCACATGAAGGGAAAGAAGAGCGAAGCCGCATTGAGTATGAGCCGCGCTTCATCACTAGTAGTGCTCGTCATCTACATCGTGTATTTCGCGTATGAGATGAGACCCAAGCATGTCGAAGCACCAGCAATTCCATTACAGCCACTACACCCAGAACACCGACGAAACCAGGGTTCGACGTCTCACAGTGCGAGACTTATTCGGTTTGCAGACCAGGAAGTTCCGACGCGTGCGAGGAGCACGACGCTTGATACGATGAGCGTGGCGGAAGCTGAGGAGGAACGGGGAAAGAGAGAAACGACTCGTGCGAATTTATCGCATCGATCGAGAGGGAACTCACGATCTCATTCGCGCTCTGGCTCGAGGACGGAGTTTCATGGGTCGGAGATGCGGGATCTTTCGGTTGGGAGTGCCCAGTCGAGAACGACTATTATGGAACGACCGGAAGTCCCGGGCCATCCGTCGCATCCTTCGAGTACGAGCGGCACTGTAGCTGCTGTTACAGTTTTGTTTGTCTCATCGGCTCTCATGTCGATGAACGCAGAGTTTCTCGTCAAGACGATTGACGATGTTACTCATGAAGGCGGTCTATCAGAAGCTCTGATCGGACTGATCATTCTTCCCGTGGTCGGAAACATCGCGGAGTACGTGACTGTCGTCACAGTTGCGATGAGAAACAAGCTCGAGCTTGCTATTTCTGTTGCTGTCGGATCAGCCATTCAGATCGCGCTTTGTGTCGCGCCGTTGACGGTCCTAATAGCCTGGATGCTGGGCCGTGACCTCGAGATGGCCTTCAATGTCTTTGAAACCACGACATTGGTTGGATCAGGTTTGCTGATCAACCTACTGATTCTAAGTCGTGCGGGCACTGCCATCAGAGCTATCGGGCTGAAAGGAGCTCTGATGTTTGCCTGCTATGTTATCATTGCGTAAGTTGCTTTTGGCCCTGGAGAGAAGATATTTGCTAACAGACTACAGTCTTGGTGCGTACTATGAGCCGCATGGCAAGACAAAATGATGGGAATGGGGAGAAATCAAAATATGATTATGATAATATCAAGATTTACATTCATCAGAAATATAATTCCGTTTCGATCCTTCAATTGCATTGACTCAAAACAGTGAGATGTGCCTAGCCAGCGCTATAAAGGAATCTCTTCCTTTTTCTCAACCATTATACTGTCGAGACCTCCACCCTAGCCAAGGCGGCGTAGGATGACCCATGAGTCTTTTTAACAACATGATGAGAAACACCATTCCTTGCGATCTACACATCGACTGTCTAATAAAACTTGGAGCCATTAACAGAGCTAGATTGTACTTTATCCCCCCAAAGACCATTGCACCGTTATCGTACAATCGAAACGAACTTATGACTGTTCTGTCCTTGCAAACATGGCCCCATATATAAACTTTGGAACCATATCTTGATTCATATAGCCACCCGCTGTGTTGAAAGGTTAGCAATTTATATCGCCGCAGTTACATTGGCATGCCCTATTACTCAATAAATACGCTATCTGCGCGATGTAATTCGGGAATTCTCGAAAGGACATAGTAGATTCGAGAGTCACAAGAGCGTATGGGCTTGCAGCCTAACCACATGATTGGTAACCGCATGGTGGTCGGAGGAAGAATGAAGAACAACTTTGAAAAGGTAGGATGATTGCACCGGTATGCGTGCCTTTGAGGTGTTTTTATGTTTCGAAGAGTGGCTTGAGATAATGGGAAACATGTTTGCGTATTGTTCTTTGACTTGCCAATCACGCAGTAGGCCGAAGACAAAGAAAGGGAAACAGAAACGCTCCGGCCAAGTTGATCATCCAACAGAGCTTTGATAGTTCAGCCACTAAAGGTCAGCAATGAGGATTATCAGGCGTGTACCAAAGGATTTATACCGATGGCCAATCTTGAGAACTACATTTCTATGGCCACAATAAGCTTCCAGAGTAATTGACTTATCATATACATTTATAAATTTACTGACTTCTCTCACCTGTGCCGTTTTGATAGTGACTTGTTAGTCGTTAATAAACAACAATTGACTCGAGCTGGGCTATGAGCATCCCCGCCCCACTTTTGCTTATCGGCGCCGCATACGCGCGCTCTCGTCATCATCAAACCAACACAAGACAACACTTCAGAGGTCACGTCGCATGACATGGCGCTTGATAGAAGAGATATCAGGCTTTTTTCAGCTTCTCATACTAAGAGACTCGCGGGGAATGATCAGGTCGGGGCCCATCATGGCGCTGTACCACCAACCATGGCCGCCGTGCGCCATACCAGCCCCACGTCTTGATCTTACATGTCCCATCGAAGAAGAGAAGACTCCAAACTACAGCCCGGAGATATTTTATCCCATTAGATTGGGGCAGCTTCTGAATGGTAGATATCAGGTGGCGACTAAGCTCGGGTATGGGGCTAACTCGACCGTTTGGCTTGCTCGAGATCTCAACCGGTAAACTTTCATTTTGAGTTCATGAGATATGAGATATGAGATATATACTGACAAAGCTAGATGGAAGTGGTCTGCAGAGAAGTATGTCGCAATTAAAGTTAAAGCAACCAAGAGTTTAAAGAGACGACATTCTGCGGAAAACGAAATCGATATCCTTCAGCACATCAACCGAACGAATCCTAAGCATCATGGATGGCATTTCGTTAGAAAACTCACCGACACTTTTAACCTCGATAGTCCATATGGCAGCCACCCATGCCTCGTGTTGGAACCTCTACGTGAGCCGCTTTGGCTATATTGCTCCAGATACATTGGTGGCGTCATTCCTCCGGACATTCTAAAGATTCTCCTCCAAATGATACTTCTTGGACTCGACTACCTTCACACGGAGTGTCAGGTTATCCATGCCGGTAAGTGGCTGAACGGTCACCTAGGTCCTGGTACTTATGAACCCTGTTGCAGATCTCAAGCCCGACAACATCATGATCCGGATCGAAGACCCCAGGATGTTTGAAAAAGATGCGATCGACGAGTACAACAACCCATTGCCAGAGAAGCAGTTAGACGACCGCACCATTTACTTGTCTCGAATTGACTACGGACCGCTTACTCGACCAACGGGTATCATACAGCTCGTTGACTTTGACCTTGCTGTCCGTTCAACGCCTGGAAAGTTGCACTATGGTGCGATTCAAGGAGAGAAATACCGAGCACCAGAAGTCATCCTCGACTCTGGGTACAGCTACTCCACGGACATCTGGAGCCTTGGGGTAATGGTACAGTCTCCCTCTCGTGTCACGCGGGACAAACGCTAACTAATCGTACGATGATAGCTCTGGGACTTACTTGAAAAGAAAAGCCTCTTTAGCCCTTTGACTCTAGGGGACGGGACGGCACACGATGACTTGACCCATTTGGCACAGATCGGCGCACTACTCGGCCCTACCCCCCACGACCTTTTAAACAAAGGGAGGAGATCGACCTTGTTCTACCAGGAAAGCGGTATGTGATTGTACCTGATGTCTTGATAGAGTAATGCTTACTGAATACTGATGCATGACCAGGAGAGCTGAAAAGGCCGAGCCGTGTGCCCAGGAATTTCAACCTTGATAGCACGCTCACATGTATGGCTGGCGAGGAAAAAACGCGATTCATCCGATTTGTCAAGAGAATGATCACCTGGCGCCCTGAGGATCGAAGCACAGCCAAAGAGCTCTTGGGCGATCCATGGCTCTACAAAGACTTTCCCCAAGATTGTACTGTTGGGGGTAATGGATATGGGAATAGCATTGAGTCAAATTAGCAAGAGGCACAGTCAGAGCAATGGCATCACAAATACACCAAATCTGTACATCATTCCGTTCGTTTATCATTGGAAGAGTCTCTAACATATAGCTGCCCTCTGTCCTTTATGTACTTTGCTCTCATCATCCTCATACCGCCTCCTACTCGACGGCACAACAGCAGATGGATGCACGCCACCCATAGAGGCCGGTATCCCCATATACGCCGGGATATCCTCGCTCAGCTCGGGAAAGTGCTGGAAAAAGTCCGTCGACATGGTCCACGCATTAATGTCGCGGATGCGCTGCTCGAAAAGTGGCGATATGTGGTATTTGCCCGTGTGCGCGTTGTGGTAGAATGTGTCCTGGAAGGTGTCCGTCCAGAGGATCTTTAGGTTGGATTGGAGGAGCTCCCAGAAGGAGTTGTTGCAGTATTGGTGTTGGGAGAAGATGAGGCGTTCGCGGAGACCGGGCCTGCGGGTGGGGTTAGTTTTTGTGGTGGTTTGGCGGGTTTCAATTGAATTGAGTTGGGACTTACCAGACGAAAAAGTCAATGCCGTATGAATGTGGTAGCGCTTGCGACGGTCTGTGAATTTCGTTAGTTTTTTGGTTCATTCGCGTGGGGAGAATTAATTGGCTTGTCGCACCTGTTCCAGTACCATCGCGGTAAAGTCGCGCGTCTCTCAATCGTAGGATCGCCGTGATACGTAATCAAAAGGTGACATATGCGCATCGCAGCCAAACGCTCTGTTTCTCCGCAATTTGAAAAGCACAGCTCATCCGCCCTGCGCAGCTTGCGCCACGTCGGCGTCATCTTGCCCGCGCGCTCGATGCTATCCCAGCCCTCAATTATGGCGCGCACGGGTATATCCTCCGCGTTGTACTCCTCGATCGCCATCTCCTCAGCCGAGAGCTTTGTGGGCTTGACGAGGACCTCGTTTATGGCGCGCCAGATGTTGGGCTTGACGTCGTGGTAGCCCGAGGCGCAGCTCGTCGGGCTGGAGCAGTGGCAGAGCACGGGGGCCTTGGGGATGATGACGTCGTCCTCTTCGGGTGTTGGGGGCAGGTTTGGGAGGAGAGGCTGGATGGGGATGAAGCCGTTGCCGGCGGGAGGGAGGATCGAGTTGTCGAAGGCCATCGAGGTTGGGTAGTGCTCTGTCGTCACGGCGTAGTTCCAGCCGTCGTAGGAGAAGGGGTCGTGCGTGGGAGGATGGCTGTGGTTGATGGGGAGTTCTAGTATTGTAGAGTTGCTTGTTTCTGAGGTTGCTCTTTGGGTCATGATTGGGACTATTCGTTCGTTTGATGTTGATTGCGATTGCGATTGCGACTGTGATTGCCCAGCATAGGCTGGCGACTCGGATTTTGTCTCTGATCGTGGCTCGCTCGTGGCGGTGGCGCTGTTGGTATCGCCAATGTGCCGACGGATCGTGGAGCCTAAAGAGTCGAGGACCTGTAATAAATTGTCCCTCTCCTTGGTGACCTTGCCTAATTGGTCCATCAAGGTAGCTATTTGCGCATTAGAGTCGTCTTGTCGAAGATTGTCGACCATGCTCTCCAATTGAGCGATGCGACTCTTTGTGCGCTCTCGCGCCAGGCGTTGGGCCTTGCGATCGAGCTCCCGCTTCTTGAGCCGACGGGCTTCGGCAGTCGAGGTCTGGGTTTCATTATACATGATGATCGCCTTCAGGGATGGGGCAGAGAAACAGGACGAGAGAGAGAGAAAAAAAAGATGCGACCGGACCAACAGGCAGACTTATATCCGTTGGGGAGGGGGAGCTAATTAGGTAGTCTACCGTTTAAGAGTACATCCGGATGAGATGGAGGGAGAGGGGTTCGTGGAAGTGAATCTGGGGAAGCGGATCACGGGCTTTTGATCGATTCACGCTACCCTCCAAGTCATTTACCTAGTTTAGGTACCGATGAACGGTCGGGATGGATGGTATGCTACAGCACCTTACCCAGAGACCAGACAAGGGCAAGCCAAAAGCAAGCCCAGGGAGCCTCCGCTTCTTCTGTTTGGGCTGTGCCTCAAGGGCTCATGCTCATGCCAGGGAAAACAAGCTTCAGCGCTAGAGTGCCACAATGGAGCTGAAAGGGATAACACCGAGATTTGGTAGGTGATGTAATCAGCAATAAGCAGAGGCTAAACCCTCAATGGCTAATTCCGATGTGCTCGGCACTGGGATTAGGGTGCTCATTCGTGGCGTTGTTCTTGTCCGTTCAGCTCTAGTCTACGGCCACATGTCTCTCTCTGCCTCGGGTTTCCGGTTCCCAGGCTGTTCAGTTCCTAAGGCCAAGCACCAAGTCAAGTCCCAAGCCATGGGCCCGCAAGATCTCCTCGGGGCGCAACGTCTCGCTTCGAGACTGACTCGCAAGCCAGTCCCAATTCACGTCTCAAAGTAACCTCACCTCAACCCTGCGACGCGGCTCTGGGCAATCAAGATAAGAAAGATCCTAGCCTGGCTGTGATCTATACGCTTGGATCTTGGATAGCTAGAGGTGTCAGCCATGCATGCGAGATTAGCGATTCAGGTTCTTGGTTGCTGGACTGCGAGATCATGACGGTTATCGATCCTATTGACTGATACACAGCAGGGATCTCAGCTTTGCAGGAGTTTGGGGCCAAGTATCATTCCCTTCCGTATTGGGAGGATCAATTGCGATTGACGTTAGATCAGAGAATTAGGATGAGATGGGATGTCATCAAGGTGTGGCGTGGAATGTCAGTTTGGCGTTTGTTGCGCGTTCACCACCAAACGGCCTGACGGGTCCCCCAAGCCGCCCACTAAACGAGGTGCATCGCATGAGGTGATACTGATGGATGGAATTCCAGACAATACCATACCAAAGTCATAATGGCATTCTTCTGAGGTCAGTCAATCGTCAACGACAAACGTACCAACGGAAATGTCTCAAGTCGTCACAGGCAATGTCTCGTAAATTAATTTACTTGCCAGGTACGGAGTAAATTGATGGCTGAACCATACCTAAGACTAGGTACCCCAAATACCTGGCTGGAGGTGGAGGTGAACCTCCAAAACCACCAAAGCAAGCCACTTACAGAACGCGCGTTTACGCCCCCCCAACAGCCCTAAGATCGTTCCCTTACACGAACTAGCGCGTCGATGCCGTGGACGGTCTAGGCCCTTAGAGTCGGAGCAAGAGCCGCAGCGGATCCCTCTGTAACTGGGTCAGAGCCCACTAAATCGAGTTGTCCGTGGGTAGGTGGCTTTCTGGCTATTAATTACCCGGCAGCGGCACTTTAGTTGGCCCATCGGGTGCTAACGGAATTTCCGTGAGGAACTTCCGACAAGGCAACTGTAAACCTTTTTCACGACACACCACCAACGATGAAACAGGTATCAGATAGGGCTGATCATGGAATTATTCAGGAAATTAATTGTAGGAATTAACATTCCTTTCCAGGATCGTAGAGTAGGTATTTCCGTGACAGCTGAACTCCAAGACACGTTCCCGTGGGATCGACACTGCTAGTATTCTGAAAGCTGAACCTAACGCCAAGGACCCATGTCGGACCCAATAACTCAATTGGGAGCCGACTAGGTTTGCGAGCCCGCCCCGAATTACGACGGAACCAGGTCCATCTCCCGTTCATTCAATAGAATTATATCGAGATGTCACCAAATTCCACTTTCACTTCTCCTAGGGAGATCGCCGCCCTCAACTTCTGTATTGTCCAGCGCCCCCTTCTTACTCCTGCTTCAGACCGACTTTGCCGGCTTTGCGCAAGCCGACACCTCCAATGAGAGCACAGAGAACCATGAATGAAAACATGGCCCAGAAACTTGCCTTGTAGCCCTGAAGAAGAGCCTCAGCTGGCTTCGATCCTGCATGTTGCTTGCTTACAAGGGTCGATATAACCTGCATCACGGCTAAACCCATGGCATTTCCAAACTGGGACGCTGCGTTGAACACTGACCCGGCCACCGCCTGTTTGTCCTCGGAGAAGGTTTCGGTCACCACTATCAGACCCACCGTGAAGAGGACGTCTGCTGAGAAGGGCATGAGGACCTGTGCGAAGAATGCAGCTGTCCAGTACGTCCACGCGGGGTCGATGAGTGCCATGAGCAGAGGCGAGATTGCTGTGAGGACAGATGTGATAACAACGAGCCATATAGCAGGGATCCTGTGGACAACTAGACCTGTTGTGAAGTTGAGTGCTACACCCACCACGACGCTAGGAAGAATGCGAATAGCTGCACTGAGAGCTGATAGGTGCTGCACCTCTTGGAAGCTAGGCCAAGATTAACAACGTGGGGTGCTACGAGCTGTCACACGGGTTTAACACTTACAATAGACTCGCGAATAGCTCTAGAGAGTTTATGACAGCGTTGGATAAGGCTATGGTCACGCAGATCGTGGTGAAAGAGTGGTTCCGCCAGAACGCATTCGGTATCAAGGCCGGGAGACCCCTTTTCACCTGAAGATGCATCCAGCCGACAAAGAGCGGCAGTGCAACCAGACTCGTACTTAGAAGAACAATACTGCTTGCGTCTTTAACGCGGTACACATCTGTGCTGATGATGCTATAGAATGTCAGTTATGCCAGGCCGTTGAATTAAGACACGGGTGACGGTGGCGTACGCTAGGAAGTATGACAGCAGCGCCATGAAAGCTGAAGCGAGAAGAGTGCCGAGCCAATCAATCTTGGTCGTAACGCTCTGCAACACATCGTGCAACGTTCCAAGCGGCTCGGACTTTGGCAGAGACCAGAAGCCCACCGCGGACAAGACAAGATTGATGCCACCGTAGAGAAACCAACCTGATCTCCAGCCAATGGTCTCGACCAGCACTCCGCCAAGGACAAGCCCAAACGAAAAGCCAAGCGGCTGGCTCAACCCCAGACACGCAAACGCAAAGTTCCTGCCCCGTCCCCGCGCCAGCGTCCTCGTCACGAGCGCTACGGAGCTCGAGAGGTGCAGCGCGAGCGCAACGCCCTGTAGGGCCCTTAGCGCAACTAGCTGCTCGCCCGCGCGGACGAATCCGCAGGCCAGCATGAGCGCGCCGCTGAGGATGCACCCGAGCAGATCGACGGACCTGGCGCCAAGGACGTCCGCGAGGGCACCCGCGAGCAGCAGCGTTGAGGCTGTCGCGAGGCCCTGCACGGAGGAGGGCCAGAAGGCGAGGGATGGGGGGAGGGAGAGGTCGGCTGTCATCTGGGGCAGACCCACGACGATGAGGCCGTTTGTAGCGCTGGCTGCAAAGTTGACGCCGGACAGTTGGAATGTCACTGCTATTTTCTGTAAACGAGATGCCACTGCTGGTGCTGGTGCTGGGGTGACGCTGTTGGCGACGCTTCTGGGTGGAGAGTCCACGTAAGTCGGCGCCTCGGCAGTTGAGGGCAGCATATCCTCGAGCAACTGTGTCTGAGTGGTCATTGTTTCTATGGTCTTGTTTCTCTTCGGCAGTTGTAGAAATGTGATGTATCTCTGTGATGTGATGTGCCAAATTCCAAATATCTCGACATTGTATTTTATCTCTGAGACATGAGCATAAGCACGATGTAAAACGTCACAAGGGCGTGTAGAATTGGCGCCCTTTTCATGTGGGGCTTGTCATGCAAGGGAGACTCGTAGGGTCGTTTTGTCCTCGAGGCGATGGGATCCAGGGCCCCGGAGTGAGCGCTAACATGGCTTGGGAATGACAGCTTTAGTCTAACCCACTCTAAACGGAACCGAGGACTTTTCATCGTCCGTGTTTATTGGGTCGGCAAATCCAAATTGCCGACCAGATGAATTACTGTAACGTAGTGGTTGCACCGTTAGTCAGAGATCGAGATAGTCTGCTCCTAGGACGAGATCCTTTGACTAGCAGGCACTTTTGATCCCTAGCTGGAGGAATGATAAACAAAGCTATACTGGAATTGAAGTACTATTTCTTGCTGGGAGATAAGGATCTGAATCCACTTTACGGCTATAGATCCTTCCGGAGTGAAGCCCCCTCTAGCATCTTCATGAAGCGATCGCGCTCAACTTGATTTGGCCGGTGCCACCACTTGTTCGCGTCCACCTTGGCGAACCCCTGATCTTCCCATTTCTTCAGCTGCTTCGGGTCGATCTGGTGCCAGGGGACCCCGAGATCCTTGGAGACCTGATCTTTGATTTGATCCATGACCTGAATACTGCCGTCCTCACCCTCTGGACCCTTTCCATCAAGAAAGAAGCAGTCGTAAATCTTCTTTGTCTCCTCTTCCACTCTCTTCAAATGGCGCTCCATCCCATTGACCATTGATTTCTTGTTGTAAGCCACCGGCTTCATCCACTTGGCGACTTTCTCGTAGTCGAGTTGAAAGCCCGCGCTATCGTAGGTCGGGGCCCATCTGGACCCTTACGGTGACATCGATGAAGATCGTAGAATGAATACAACGGGTCCGTGTGCTTGTTTCTATGCTTGGGGATGTGGAACTTATTCAGAAACTCCTCGCTTAGTTCGCGCTCCTCATACCGGGGACGCCTGACGCGACCCGGCGTTGCTCGCGGATCCCGGATCTGAGAGTGGTCGAAGTCGAACTCGAGATCCTTCTCCGTAAGCGTGGGTTTCTGTCCCTCTGGCGTCTCAGTCGTCTTGGCCTGTTTGGTCTTTGGCTCCGGCGCAGACGCAGAGTCCGTCTTGCTCGACTGTCTCTTGTGACCTCGCGCGGTGGCGTTCTCCTCGTGAGTCTCGGTCCCGCTCCTAGTTTTCATCGTAATCTGAACACAGATAGTCCTGGTATGAAAGACTATTGAAAAGGTAGGCAGCCAATTGAGCTAGTCGACTAGTTTAAATAAGTTTAAGGTAGGGAGTACCTAGTTAGTTACGCTGAAGTCGCTGGGAATCTAAACGTCATCATCACTTATGGGGAATGCGGTGACCACGTGACTTGGCCGACGCCCAACATCGAGACACCAAAAATGTTTTAGGCCACAACTCCACCAATTCAAGTCCAAAAGAGTTGAAAAAATGTTCATTCGAAAGCCAAAACGATTCTGATCACTTTGTACAGTTCAAAATGTCAAAAAAAGCAAAGCCAACGGGGAGGGTCGAACTCCCAATCTTCTGATAATCTTTTTAGACTGTTTTTCTAATTAGTACACTCCCAGGAATCGAACTTAGGCACTTCGCAACTTACAGTCAGACGCCTTAGCCATTAGGCCACGCCGGCTTACTTAGCAGCAGAGCTAATTCTAACTAGGAAGGAACGGGCGAGCTTGTACTCTGCAAAGCCTATTGAATACTCAGTTTCAACGTTACAGATTCTCTCTGTCTGTACTAACCACTACCTTCAATGTAGACCTTAAAATAACGACGTCCAGTGCTATGTTTCCAGATTGTAATCAACATGTCTGGTACCCCGCTGCTTTGGTAACAGTCTCCTATCTGCTCGGTAAGGCTGGCATGTTATCGACCATCAATACGATGTATTTTTGTGACATTACAGGATATTCTTAGCATAGCTACAACTCCTTTCTGTCAATATGCAGTGATAAATGCACTAAGATCCGGTTATAATCGTCTGTAATGGCTCTCTCAAAAGTTTATATATTGAATCCCTGATGTCCACACGACTAGGCCCGAAGTCGGCAACATCCCATCTTTGCTTGGTGCCATCATATTCAACACAGAGCTTCAAGTTAATCGCAATAGGTGACGGGAGATACTTGGGAGGATGTTCCCAGGCGCTTCCTCCAGCTTGTTAAATGGAGGGGAAAAGGAGCAAAGCATAAGGCCATGAACTGATCTGTTCAGAACATACGTCCCTTCAGATTGCACGCCAACTCTGTTTGGCGGTATAGGTAGCCGACCATGGAAAACGACGGATATCTGGGAGGACCTCGTCGTAGAAGTAACTTACGCCTCTGCATCTTAAACCGTATCTCTGCAGCTAACATCTGATTACCTAGCACTTTGTTCCCGCAGCTGCTGGTCTATTATTCTTTTTTGAGAAGTGCGACAATGCTCCTTATCAGCTGCTTTTGGTGAGGCTAGATGTCATCGTTCACAGCAAATACTCTACATGATCCCCAATTGGAGAGGCTGTGTAAGTCAGCTGGAAGTTCTTATGGTCAATATACACAAACAGCCCCAGCACGCATCACATGGCCACTATCATATCATCACTCTCATCTTGTCAGTTCATCGCGCCGCAAGATTCATGCCGTCACGTCTTTCTGAGCAAAGCATGAGCCCATTAACTGATTGCCCAACATGTCACTTCAGATTGCATATCAAGTCTGTTTGATAGTATAAGAAGTGCACCGTTGCTCATTATCTAAACGCTTAGCTGCTTCTGGCGAGCCCAGATGTCATCGCTCACAATAAATACTCTCTTTGGGCTATCAACAAAGATCGTCACTCGCAACTTATCAGTCCACCACCTCATCGTTCTTCTCCCTCTGACATTTGCAGCATTTACATTACTCATTTGGTCCTTATCAGTATTTCTTGAGTACCGGATTCCAACGCATTTCCGCAACGACTGCGAACCAACAATGACAATAACCTTTCCACCGCCGTGGCCAAAATCGTCTTCTCGACCATCCTTTATGTCATTAGCTGCCGATTTAATCTTTTCCAGCATGAGCTTTTGTGGTGTCTATCATGTTTTCTGACATTGCATCATCCCCAAATGGAGAGGCTACACAAGGCGGCCGGGGTTCTTGAAGCTGGCACACTTAAACAGCGCAGAACGCACCGCCTGGGCCAGATTTGGTGCTGTTGAGACCGAGAAATGAGATGCAGAGCCTTAATGGGGGAAAGGAGCCATTTCGTGTTTCAAGGTAGCGTCATGTTGCCGATGGTCCAGCGCGAACCGCAATTGCACCTTTTGACAAACAAATTTAAGGAAACGACACTGGGGAAATTTATATTTATCCCAATACTGGGACTCACCATCATCGATCTACCATTTTGCGATGTGAGCTATGCCAATTCCTCTCCTCTTAAGTGATCATGTCGTCTCAGTCAAGAGATGGTCTCATTGATTGGACGCTTTCCAGTTGGCTCCTTCCCACCCAGGCGTGCCTTCCTCAACAGACGACATTACTGTGTTCCCCCCTCATGCTCCTTCCTCAATGGAAATTCGCAATGGATGCCATCAGAAATTTCCAGGCTTCTCGTCCAGATTCTTTTTGTTCTTCAAGCATCAACATCAATTGCACTGCCGCTGCCCCCGCCGCCGCCATGCCTCCAAAGATGCCACGACTCGACGACTTGCTTGTCCTCCTGGAAGTGTACTTTGCCCCAGAGACGGGGGTCCTTCCAGGAGGGACGGCGACCAAGGCAGAGCTTGACTTTGCCGAGAAGGACTCCCCCATTAAAGGGGAGGATGTGAAGCCTGGCCCTTGGCCAGGTGGATCATCACCCGACTCGGTGTAGGAT
>JAAOAT010000060.1:0-23572 GCA_013186855.1 Fusarium ramigenum | reverse complement strand
AAAAAAAAAAAAAAAAAGACTACTTCGTATAGCAATCCCAACGACTAAGCTCCCAATATTCCCTCTGTTGTTCGTGTTTGCGAAAGAAAATCGCATCCAATACAGGACACAACCCAAGTATCGAAACAAAGGCAAACGTCTACATGATGCCCTCGAGCGACCAGTCACCCTTTTGCGCCCGTTCAAGGACCTCACGGCCCTTATCGGTCAGATCGGGCTTGCCATCATTACCGGTGACATGCTTGAAAAAGACGGGCTGCCACGTTTCCTTGTTGGCCTCACGTTGCCGGGCCTTCTCGCGCTGAGCCTCTTCGAGCTCGACCTTCACCTGGGTAGCCTTGCCATATTGTTTGGCGTGGATAGCATCTGTGACACCACCCCAAAGAGTCAAGGATTCGTTGGGAAGCTGCTTCTCCTTGGGGGGGATGATCTTGGGCGCAACACTGAGGGGTGCGATATCGATAATGGTGTATTGCTCTTCCACAGGTACGGATTTCTGTCGTCGGTTAGATTTATGTACTTGAACACAGTGAGTTTCCCACTTACAACTGGTCTGGGACCGAGAGTAAAAACGACCTTCTCCTTCCACGGACCACTCAACCGAGCAAGGACATGCTCATCAGGCACGTCCTGAACTCGAGATTTGTCATCGTTCTCGGGATCGTACTTGAAGACAACGCCGTCAATCTTGTTTGTGGTGCGTCCCAGCCAGCCTTCCTCAACATAGTGCAGAATGACCTTGATCTTGGTCTTGGGGCATGTGATGTAAGCGAATTCGCTGACTGATACGCTCAAAGCTCCGCGGAGAAGACCGCCCAGATGGGCCGCCGGATGGGTAAGCTGGTAAGTCTCTCCACCACGCTTTTCGAGAGTTATGAATATACCCATGTTGTGCTCCCCAGGGAGGACCTTGACGGAGGTGCCTGTGAACTTGGCAGTGATCTGGTCAAAGCCACGGGCTGTGATACCCTTCTCGGGGCAGGTGACGTTGAAGGCGCTCACAGGGGGGTGGTGTGAGGTCTGTTCAGTAAGATAGGAGACGCGAATAAGCTTGTCGTCCTTTGCAGCGCCATGCTGGGGCACAGAGAGTGAGACGTTTGAAGCGTTCTTATCCCCCTTTGCTGCCACTTTCAGCGCTGAAAGGCCACCCTTGGAGGTGCCATTAGTCTGTTGGAGGCTTGAAGTGTCGATCTTTGGAGCATTATCTTCAGTTTCCCAGTTACACTACAAAGCAGTCAGTGTTTCTGGAGTCGCATCGTCATATGGTTTCGTATCGGTGGAAGCAGAAAAAGATGACGTACCCTAAAGAACTCGCCAAGACATGAATTGTAAGGTTTGCAGGGCTTTCCTTTGGCATACTTCAGATCCTTGGTCAGCCAAAAGCGTACGACCTCGAGCATTCGATCGAGAGGGTCATCGGAAGTGCCCATAGCAACGAAGGCATTGGGGGCATCGATATAGGTCCAGTATTCCAAGTTCGGGGTAGGTTCGAGTAACTGCGACGGCAGCGAGAATCTAACTGCTGCAAGATCTGAAACGCCGATGAACCTATCGTCGCAACAAGCGGTCAGCATTTGAAAACAAACAATGGCATCATCCGGTGTCTTGAATGGCAAGTCTTTTCGCATTGCCAGGCTTGCTCCCACTGCTTACTCCGCTCTACACGAAGCGGACCTGTCGTCCGATTTCGCTGGCTTGGACCCCAACAGAGCGGTGGAAGCTCTCACGGCAAAGGCATGGCCGACGGAGGAATTGTGAGTCTCTTACTTCTTCAAAATCCCCAGAAATGTTCGCAACTTGGAAGTATCGCTCTGCGTCTCGTCAGGCGCGTCGACCGTGGGCGGCGGAGTCGATGACGACATGGTCGTTGATAAGCCTGGAGTCGATGAAGGAAGACGATGCTTGGTAGTTGTGGGTTATGCTGTCGATATGGCTTTTGGTGAAGAGTAACGACACAGCAGGAGTTGATGCGATAGGTATGCAACAGACTTCTGCTAGTATAGTAAGTGGTAGTAGAAAAGAGACGATGCCGGGGACAAAAGAAAAAAAAAAGATAAGAGGTGGGAGCGAAGAAAAAGTAGAAGCCTTGTGGTTGCAGACTGAATCGCAAAAGTCAAGAAAGGAAGCGGGCGGTGTTGGTGACGTTTTTGGCGGGGTGGGTTCTGGTCCAGGCCAAACGAAATGGAGTTGGACTCCTAACCCCCTAAACTTTGAGGGGACCTTCAGGTGCCTGGTCAGACTTCTGCTTTAGGTTGTCCATGCTCATAGGCCGTACCCTACACTATTTCACCCGACGCTTCTTGGCTCGAACGGCCTGAGATCGATGGCAGCGCGCATCGGCGGCTCTGGATTGGTGGGGTGAGAGGTTTTGATATGGAAACGTTGAGATGAACTTTTCTCGGGTGCCGTAAGCTAAGGTCCTCAGTATTCAATCTTTGATGTCGTCCCATAGGCAATGCGGAGATGATATGGACAATGGCTCTATGAGTTTGGCAGCACTGGATCGACCTTGACAAGATTTGTGCAACTTCACAATGAACATCTGCATAATGATCGACGCATGGATCCAATGCTACTCAACCACTTCAACTGATGCGATTCCTATCGGTGCTCGTACATACACAACTTGGTCAAGCCAATCATCAGCGCACATGGCATTGTCCCCCGAATTCCAATACTATCCATTCGTCCATTTCCCCTTTGATATTTCGGTAAAAGGCAACAAACCAAATTCTACTAAACCCAAAGTCGCATTTCAAGGACTTTAATTCTTGTCAAACAGTATTGGCACGGGGTCTTGTTCAGCTGTACCAGTGGTGCCATTCCCTATTCAACTGGACTACTCCTCGTGAACATATCACTCACAAGGTACGTGGATGCTGGAATCCGTTGCCGTAGTTGTGACTCTCATGACTAGAGGCACCAAGGTAGTTTAATACCACATACTCTCGATGGATTGGATGCTGGTGAGAGCACCATTCGTCTCTTCACTCCTGATCCCCAACCAAAGCTATCATTTGTTCTTTGCCCACCAAGACCGGATGGAGGTCATTCGAAATCAACAACACACTTTATCACATGTAACCACCCCAGTAACAGACATCACTATCACACGTACAAACTACCTATCATGACATATAACCATAATTCAACCATGAAACGCTGGACAAGTCTGCTTAAACAAAACCTCATCTGTAATTATGTTGATATATATACAACAAAAGATTCCATATTGATAATAAATAATTCCAGACCAGTGTGCAAAACTCCAGGTGCAAGCCTTTAGCAATTCTAACAAATGCAGGTGAGCCACCTCGACCGTTTTCATGCCACACACAAGCCCACCTAATCAATCTCCAATCCATCCCTCGAGCGCCATGCATATCGGATAATAGTGTTCAAAAAATGAGTCAGGTGTACAGTGCCGCTTTTGGGCCTGGCAAGCACTGTCACTGTATCGCTGATAAGAGTATCATGAAAATCATAACTAAAATGAAGAAGTAGAAGGAGGGGGGGATGGGGGGTCCAATCGGCAACTTGATTTATTGCTGCTGCTGCTCATTGCCCCAGTTCTCGTTGAGAAAAGAATCCCATGCAGGCTCTTGGTCGCCGAAGGTTTTGGTGGGTGTGCCGCTATCGAAGCGATCCCATGATAGCTCAGGGTAACTATCGGCAGCGATGCCGAGACCGACGTCTTCCTCTTTAACATGCTTGGACTCGCCGCTGTAAGGATAAGATTGGGAAGCCCCCCAGTTGTGAGGTTCAGAATAAAGGTTAGAGCCGAAGGTCTCGTTCATGCCCTCACCCATCAACAGCCTGGCCTCAGTTGGTAGGGCTGAAGTGAAAGCCGAGCTGTCTGGATCATATTCCATCATGTGAGGCGGCTGTACGTTTGCAAAAGATGCTGTGCAATGAGGTTGCGGCGTCTCCGGATGAGACCCTAAACCTGGTGTGAGAGCTGAGGGCGACATGGCTGTGTCGTTCCTTGGCTCTGAAATAGGGCCTGACATGGAAAGGCTTCGATTGCCGCCTTGTCTATTGCTAAACGGTGGGCCATAGTTGATAGGCTGGAAGTTTGGTTCAAAATGCTGCTCCATGGGGGACGAGATGGTGTTGTTTTGTGTGTGAAACCCTGAGTAGCCTGGCGTGGAGTATCTTTGGGAAAGAGATTGGGCTTGTTGCTCAGCTTGAGGAAACATCCTCGCGAATTCCATATTGATTTCGTTATTGCGCCAGTCGCTCTCAGTGGCCGAGATCATTTGTGACATGGCCACACGGTTAATGAGATATGCGTCCACCCTAGCATTGAAAGCGGGGTTGTCGGTTTGCATGCTCTGCCTGAGAATCCGGTATGATCGAGGGAATTCATCATCCTCCTCCTCGTACATCTCCTCCTTCATAACGATCTCCTCTGTGATTCGGAAGGCCTTGCCAGTTCGTCTTTTGTGGATTTCGCTGGCCATCTTGGCCGACTGAACACGGGCTTCAAGACTTCGATCCGATCTCCTTGAGGCAGCAATATACGCTCGCTCTTGGTTTTCTTCGTGGGATCGCTCAGTCTGGATAGACGTGTTAGCGATGCTGTCCCTGTACATATATTGCAAAGGGTTGAGGTATAAGTGTTTTTACCTTTCGGGTTGGGGCAGGCTTGGTTGAGTCTCCCATGTTCGCGGCATCAAGAGATCTTTTAGGCATATTGGCGCTAGGCAATTGACTTTTGGCAATTGTATGACAATTATCCAACGGTTGGAGGATGATGGAACGCTGGTAGGCTGACAGCTTTGATTGTTGAATGCTATTACAAACCTAGATCAAGATACTCTCAAAACCGATATCGTCGAACGAACAAGGCAACACAATTGGTGTATGTGAATGGGAAATGCAGGAGTATTCTCGAGGTGCGTTGAAGGGGAGATGTATTTTATAGGTCGGCGCCTTGACAGATATGCTTATAGGTGCTTTAAGTTTGGTAATTGGACTTGAGCTGAATGCCCTAGAGTTCGAGTTTCTTAACGAGAAGCCACAACTGATACGAAGGCGAGAAGTTTTCGGTTGATGGAAATAAGAAGTAAGTCAAACCAAGAAAGTCCCGAGAGGGGGCCGGGCGACGCTCTTGTATTATACACAAACAGGGGAACAAAAAAAAACCGAAAGCTAAGGTAACCCCATGGACAGCAACCGCAACAAGGACAGGCGGGTTGCAGACGCGGGAAGGACTTGTAGCTCGATCCGAAGGCGATCCCACGACTATGATCGAGCGTAGTTATGACGATCGATCTCGATCAAGACCTCTCTGTTAGCGCTAAGCACTAGGGATAAGTACCGTCCCGTATCGACCTAGCCCCGCCCTCCTACGGTAGGTAAGGTAGCTTGACCTTATTATCCCTAGGGAAGGAAAGAAAACTCAGGACCTTGATCCTAAAATGACAAAAAGACTTAGGTAAATTTGCATAATAGTGAGATATATTTTGCGGAGTGTATTTTGGCACCCTATACCAAGGTCTGGTGTTTTCTTGCATCCCCCATCAGGCTCCGCAATCCGCATATCTATGGATGGATTTGTGCCCCCGGCACTCCTCCGGTCCTCATCACTCAGTGGCTGGACCTCTCTCTGTGAGGTTGCCATCTCCATTTGGTTCCCCCCGCTCTTGTTGGGAGAACCGCCAACCACGGCCGCCGGAGTTGAGAATCTACCACTGCAGCCGAGTACAAGGAGGGTAGATACCGTACTGTAGGTAGTTCAGAAGAGACAGCTCTCTTCTGAACCCACGATCAAGTCATCTCCATCGTTTCAGAAATCTCGAGACATCCAGGAAATCCTAGACCACTCTCTATAAGATCCACGAATAGGATGTGCGAGTTGAGAAAACAGCATAGCTCCAATCTGTCCAAAGACATGGACGATATGCTGCCTGCATACCGCCGAAACCCTGCTCTTCTTTTACTTCTGCGCCGTGCATGAGGATTGCAGTACATGCATACAGTACATGCGTAGCGACGCCTCTCTGTAACCTCCATGCTAAGGAACGCCGAATCCCTCCCAGCCAGTTCGGCAATTACGCGACATATTGCAAATTCGTATTGTTAGGGACACCCAGTCTGCTCGATCTCATTGTCTATGTTAGTACGTATGGACTTCTGTTCATCGCATCGGCAAAGTATCTTGTCCGAAAGGACCCCGGAAACCCACCAAGAGAACCCTTGGACTGTGAACCTTGCGATTTTGTCGTGCCATTCTGCTAAGCCTCCTCCCATGTTACTTACTGTGTGGTCTTGTATTAACTTATTCGCTTGGATTTGGTTGTCTCACTCAATGGACAGGCCTGGCCTCACGCACCTCCACTGCCTGAGTGAATCCTTCCACCATGCGTCGTATCGTAGTGACTGTGCAGTGCAGTGCTTTACTGTACAATGCTAATGCCAACATTTCTTTGGTCTTGCGGGCGAGACGGTGAAGTCTGTTTCCAGCCGATGGACAAGAGTCTGTCCTGTCGTTTCTGCAGCCCGTCAATAGCGTGATGCGTGGGCTAGGTAGGTCGATCGTTTCAAGACTAGGCGATCCGTTGTCAAGACATTTTCCTCATGAACCCATGTTTCGACCGTCTCAGAGATCGCGATCCCAAGGTAACAAGACTCAACTAACAAAACAAACATTCTTTTGTTTCAATTAAACTGATTACTTATGCTGATGAGACTTGAAACCTCCGGAGCATGTCTTCCGTGCAATCGGCGCCATCAGATGCAAGATGGGATGTTGTCAGTCGGGCACCGCATTTGTCTCCCCGTTCCTTGTTTTCCATTCCCCTTCTTTCTCCTCGTGGTTCTCCATTCGTCTACCCTAGCTGATTCTGGTGTTCTTGTACACACCTGTGGCAGCTCCCTCTTCAAAGAAACCCTAGCATCCAAACACATACTGGGCTATTTGCATGCCTTTTTCGATGTCAAGGTTGCCCAGGCATTGTGCTGCAGTCTCCTCCTATAGTGTCACGGCACGGTGCAGTAGAATGGGGGAAGACGTGCTATGCTTAGCCGTTGGCAAAGCCAGAGCCCAGTTAATCAAGTAACAAGTATCTACCTAACTATTCAACTCGAAGCAGTACCTAAGCATCGGCTAACTAGGCGTTGAACGTAAATGACTGATTAGCCAAGGCAAGTACAGTTCCTGGCACTTGGTAGCCAGAATTACGATCCGTCTACGCTCTTATCACCTCAGAGCATCGCTGGGCGCTTGCTAGCTACGATGGGAAGAGTCTCGAGGCTGAAGCATCGACAGGGGTGAGCATCGCAACACAATCGGAGCTCGTCCTTTCGAAGCCAAATTGGTGATCCAGACGGGCGGGTCCCTCCACAGGGAATCGAGCGGGCTGCTGCACCAGGGCAGGGCCGCCAAGGCACATGGATAAAGAAAAGAAAAGGAAGGGAAAAAGAAATACATACCTAGTAAATTAGAGGACGGATCTGTCGGGGAGCCCACAAAGATGTGATTGACAGTCGAGAACGGTGGATACCGCATCTCACAACGCAAATGATAACTAATCCCTAATACCCAGCGAGTCAGATTCAGAAGTGTCAGGCGGAGAAAAGAGAGAATGTGCGATACTCATCACCCATGACGATGTTTCGAGCTCAGATCTTGGTTCCTTTATTAGCGCCCGAGAAGTCTCGGATGGCCGTGAATTCGATTTGTATCGTCTGGGTGCCCATGTCTTGACATTGGCTCATTCTTGACCAATTTTTGTGTCAGCCAAACGAACGTTGTTACTTCCAAGTAACAACGCAGACCCTTAGTGGTTCACCATCATTAGAGACATGATGAGCTGAGCTGAGAGCTTGACTTTTCCGATGAACTCCCTAGACTCTCTGACTCTGTCGACATCCACACCCTTTTGAACCAAATCTTCGAACTAGTTGCTCCGTACACTGTCACTGATGAGCTAGGATCTCACCAGTGGAGACGGGAGATGGCTTTGCAGAGGTCAAAGTTCGCTTCTTTATCCGAAAGTGGAGAGCTTTCTCAACCACCGGAACCATACCATAATAAACGCCCTTGTTTCGCAACCGACCACACAACATGACTCATGTTCTCCTTGTGCTATTGAACCTCCAGCTGTGTCGACCTAGGATTTTTCGATCTCCATGAGGTTCTGGAATTACAATCATCAGATTCCATTCTTATTTAACTGCTTTGTTTGGGCTGACTCGATTGGCAATGGCTGGGTCGAACAAAGACTCTACATAAGTAGCGAGCAAAGCCCTCAACTCGGAACATTTCTTGCCCACTATCCAGATCTAAAGTAGGTGGTCAGCATTGGGGAGGTTGAGGAACCTTTAATCGAATGTGAAATCTACAGTATCCATAGTGAAATATCTATCAGCCCAGAAACTGTGGGTAGCAATGCCTGTCTTGAAACAGCATGAGCTCTCAGGCCAATGTACATTCTCTGGTTGCAACCTCGTGAGGTATTAATACTACCCCAACTTGTTTCTGGGATGGAATGCGCTGTCGGACTTTTCGGACCGGACCATCGTCTCCGACCTTCATTCCCCTTGGTCCACAACGAAGAGGTACCCAAAGCTACGAGCGTGCACTAACAATTTCTTGAGTTTTCCTGGCTGCATACACGTCCCGGGAACCTTGAGCGCTAGTCCCTTTTTATCCGAGATACTGGCTTGTGCCACGTTTATCCGCCACTGATAACCCCGTCTCATCCAATCATTGTCAGCAATTCCTCAGCACAAGCCACAACTGTTTGTCAGCCATGGGAATTAAAAGCATCTCAGTGTCGATCCTTAACATTCCCATTCATGCTTAACAATACGGAGTACGGATACACTCAGCACCTTTACAACCACTTAAGCTGCAGCCACCACCATATGACGTTTCTGGCTCCCCCGCAACGAGACGGCTAGATTGGCTAACGCATTTTAAACTCTAGGAGGGCAGAACAAGAGCTAATATCAGCACGATCGAGCAGTGCCCCTCCCCTCTAATTGCCAGTTCCCAGCGTCGACATGAGATCAACGTAGCGTAAGGCAGAGAGAGAAGCAGAGATGGAGACGACGCGCAGATGCCACCACGTCTGCACGTGCTACCGTGTGTATCTAGGCGTTCGTGTTGGTGGTGGTGGTGGTAAGCAGCGATTTGCCCCTGCATGCCAATTCGTTACTCTCAGATTCTCCAACAAGTGCTTCCCAAGCTCCGATGGAAGCCCGAGGAAGCCTGAGGTTTAACGCCCTCGCAACGAAACCGAAATCCCAGAAAGGTTTCCAGCAATCCGGGGAGCACGGAGCGCCTCCGGCACAAGGTGTCCCCGTGCGCAAGTTCCCGATCGTGGCGAGTTTGACAATTGTGCAGCAAATGTGACAAAAGAAATCCGCAAGATCTGTTCATTGAGGAGATGAGTTGATTTGTAATGTCTGCATTACATCAATATCACACCAATTCTCAAGGATATCACTGTTCGCCCCCTGGGCAATGCTCACAACCTGAGGACGTTGCAGGGGCTTGTGTGGATTCAGGTATCCTTGGAAGGGGTGATTGTTGGGTAGGTAATGATCGCACATTGAATCATTTATACGACATGCGAGATCTTATTTCCTACGCTACGGCAGATAGTGACGGATATTGCACGTCGAAATACTGTAGATTTGAGCACCGTCCGTCACGGATAGATTAGCGAGATCTCGAGTCTCAAGTTCATTCATTTGGTCGGCAAATATAATCATCATCCCGCAGGGATTGATCTAAGCCAGAGTCCTTGATCTCACTCAGCTGGATGGACCCTTACACCACCTTATCGGCCAGCACGGGAACATATGAAACTTCGATAGCCATTGGAAAATCATAGTTGGTGCCCGGTAGGTCTAATCCATATCTCCATGAACTCTCACGTCCTCCCCCTCCCAGCCACCGCCTTCGGAAGGCAACTCCGATTTCAAGTAAATCAGCTTGACGTCTGCGTCTGGTCGAAATTAGTCCACACATGGTCAGTATGAGTTACTTAACCCCGATGTCATTATTTGTGAACCGTAAAGTGATCAATCATGTGTACATATCCGTTCAATTGTTTCCAGCAACCAAGATGCCCATCCCAGTTGCGTCCTGGGAAATCTTGACACATGACCATACCATTTGTCTGTCATATGGATTATCCGGAAACCTTTTCTGCCTAACTAATGAACTATGGAGCTCTATACAAGCGGAATCTTGTCTAGGAGTTGTGGGAAATGGCAGAAAGATATAGGTGGGAGTTCGGCGATTCTTGGTGCTAGCTTCTTTGCTGGTTTTCCTTTTACCCCAAAGCCTGTCAATTTAAACTCTCGTTTCAAATTTTCTATCCATCAGAAGCTACACAACATCTCGCCCCAGTATCACAACCGCTGGGTGATTTGTCTTTGCCCGAGTTGCTGGAGAGTAGCTGACGGGAAATCGTGGAGTGCGCCCACACAACCTGACAATGTATCTCGCAGGTCTGTAGCCAGCTCCCTAGCTGTAGCTGATGCGCAGGGAGCTTGAAAAGGATTCCAAACCGTCATCGATCCCCGAAAATATAATAATAATCAATGAATTCTCGATTTTCTCCTTTGCATTACTGAACTTACATTTGGGCCTGCCTTCAAACTCACGACTGCGGCAGGAGATGGACAGCTTGAGAGCTATAACACTTCAGCCCTGAGATACCTAAAGACAAGGAAAACATTCGCCTTGGTCATAATATTCTTGGTTGTTACGTATATAGCCGAGTGCTTCGGGGCAAGTCGCAGCAGCGGCCTCGGTAGCTCCGATATGGAATGCTCTCGTGTAGCGAATTATCGGGAGTTTGGTGGCTCTAGGCATGGTCTTAACAGAGTAAGGGAGATGTGTTCAGTGCCCACGCGGAGAGGTTTGATGGAAAAGACATCAGTCTCGTCTTCTTGATAATAATCGCGACAAATAGTAAGTGCTATGCCTTCATTCGAACGGACTTGAAACGATAAGCCAAAGGGGAGAAGAGAGTCGGAGTTACAAGCGTGAAAGCGCAGCTCTTATTTAGTTTTACAGTCTACAACCCTCTTCATGTGTTCACACAAGCTGCTTTCCATTTCAGCTTCGACGTGTTGGGATACCAATCAGGATTCATTCACCCGATATTGGTGATCTTGTCCTCCTGGCACAACATTTCAGGGGTCAGGGCAAGTATATGAACAGAAAAAGAGAAGACACCATGCTACAGTCGTAGCGATGGGCAGGTTGAATGGTTGCAATGCAATTATGTTGGCTCAAGTTTGGGTATCCGTAGCCACTATCTATCCCACTAACAATTGTTTTACTCCTCAGTCTCCTCATCGGCCTTGGCTTCAGCAGATTTGTCCTTCTTCTTCTTCTTGTCCTTCCTTTCCTTCCTTTCCTTCTTCTCCTTCTTGTCTTTCTTCTCCTTCTTACTCTTCTTTATCTTAGCTTTCTTCTCTTCCTTACTCTTCTCCTCCTCACCATTAACTTCTGCCTCCACGACATCATCTACATCCATCTTCATGTTATCCTCAGTAATATGCTCTTCAGCACCAGGCTCTTGGTCATGGTGCTCTTCTACGACTTCTGGAACCGCCTTGGCAGGTGGCTTCTCCCTTTCTGCAACCTTTGGTGCACGCTGCGGCAGACTTGATGGAACGTTGGCATCCACCTCTCTCATCCACAACTTCCAGTCTCCGCGGCGGGTCTTCCACATATCACCCTTCCAGTTGCGCCAGACACTTCTGCCCATCCAACTGTCGCGCAGCTCTGCCTCATGATCACCCAAGCGTGCCATAAAAGCCTCCTTCATATGGAAGGGAATACTCCGCTCTTTGCCTTTGCTAGGAACTTCAACGATAGCATTAACGAGGTTATGGCCGAACTGGGATATGGCGAGTTCGTGAGTATGAGGCAGGATGGCACTGGCGATAGACTTGTGGAAGGCAGGATTTGAAGAAGATGTAGCAAGGGTGGTGGTAAGGACAGTAACGGTAGGCATGGACGTAGTGGCAAGGCGGACCAGAGTCTGTGGCTCGAGGGCAAGCAATGACTCTTGCACACCCTTTGTCGGCCCCGGAATGGAAAGAAGGGTAGTGAGGAGTTGAGCACCATGGGATTGGATCGCGTACTCGTTTTTAGAAAGTTGATGGACATCTTTCTTCTTCTTCTCTTCGTCTTTCAAACCGCACAGGAAAATGACCAGGTCAGCCGGTGTCTTTCCACATCCCTCCTTAAGCCCCTTGTTGAGTTTCTTGATCTCGTCGTTGGCGCCACGGGCATTGCATCTCTCAAATAGTGTCTTGAGAACATTGAGCCTGGACTTTGCGACCAGTTGAGGCACGTTTGGTGTAATCTTCTCAACGGCCTGCACCAGGTCATCTTTGCTGAGGCGATTCAGCACTCGTATAGCAGCGTAGCACGAAACATCATTTCGGACGTAACCCTCTATTCTGGGGAGGAAGATGTTCTGGTTGAGAGCTTTGAAAACTTTTCCAGGGCAATGTGTGATGAGGGTCTCGATAAGTCGTGAACCGATCTGGTCATAGATCATGCCGTTGATGAATTCGGATGCTTCTGATGAGCCGTCGCTTAAAGACTTTGGCGCGCCAGGTAACAGCTGGAATAGTAGAGTCGGCTGTTCAGACTCAGCCTTTTGCTCGGTCTTGTTGAGCGTAAGGTCGAGCTCAAGGAGAAGCTGAAGTGTAGGATTTCCAATGGGATGTCTGGCAAGCACTCGCAAGGCGGTAGCATCCATTCCTGCCGTTGAGTCTTGAATGATCTTTTTTGCTGCCATTGAAAACGATTCGGGTACTGCCCTCAACCCTTGGTTCGCCTCATCTGTCGCTGAACCTCCCGCGACTGAGATTTTCTCCTTTTTCTTGCTCTTGACGAGACTTCGCACCGATGCATCCTCCAAAGGTCGGCCAGCCAAGACTAATAATAGTACGCGCAGAGTGTGTGACGCGAATCGATCGGTGATGAGGTATGAGAGAGCGCCTTCGAGCTCGTCGAGCGTAGCCAGAAAAAGGTTCTCCATGGACGCCTCGGGCTTTTGCATGTCGACATCGGCGCCCTTGGTATCAAGCACATATCCAGAAAGCTCTTGTGATACCACACCAGCAGATCGCAAGAAGAGCGCCTCACAACAATGGCTCGCGAATCGGTGCTGTACTAGCGAGAGGAAGTGCCCGCCGAAAGCTTCGAACAATCGCTTCTTTTGCGCTGTATTCGACAGTTGTATGAGACGCTCCATCAATCGCGAACAGGACTGACTACTGGCTAGTTTGAGCTCCTTGCCCTCAGCCTCCTTCCAGACGTTTTCAAGAAAGATGTCGCGATCCTCGGTTGATGGAAACTGATTGAGCTCTAGCAGTTCGTCCGCGCGACGGAAGTATTCTTGCTCTTCTTCTGCAAGCATTCCAAAAAACTCCTTCTCGCCAAGGCCATTCTGCTGAGGATCCTGGCCATCTTGGTAGTCGAAGCCATCGGTGTTGTCGTTATCTTCGTAAGTGCGCTGTCGCTTGTTCTCGTTCTCGTAAGTCTCGTATTTTTGTTCAGATTCTTCGATTCTCTTTCGCTTCTTCTCCTCGCGGCCAGCGCCACGTCTTGTTCTAGGCTTGGGCATTTTGATTGACTTGCTGAAGAACGTCGATCTGCGCAAGCAGAGAAACTTTTTGGTGGGGCCGTTCATTCGTCTTGACTTTTCTAAAAATTTGGCTGGGCCAGATAAGACGTTATCGATAAGATAGTCCCAACACCAAGCCTCAGATGATAGTTACATTAACATTGTAGCGCACTTTATGCTGTAACATGAAGCTTGTATAAAAACAAGAAATCATGCGTGTCTGACTCCTCATTACGGATGCCTCGCTCGGACGTGACGCCACAGCTACCCAAGCAGCTGGCTTCATGAAACGATGCAACAGCACCAGGACTTGAAATGCAGAGTTAGATTAGACAATGTCTTGTGACTCTGAATTACTTGAAACTCGCGTAACAGTGGCTTATTGTGAGTTGGTATCGATACGTATAGCCTCACTCTGACCCTTTTATACGATCAGTCAACTTTCTAGATCCGTATTCGTGTCTTATCTGCGGGCGTAGGCATGAAATTTGCACTTGGCCCATTCGTGCTAGCGAGGGGATCCTACTCCATAGGGCAATTGGGGATGATTATGAACTCCTTCGCCGCAAAACTGGTAGCGATGATGACTTCCAATGACAGATCCCTGCATGTAGTCCCACAATCTATTCTTCAGAGACGCGTGAGCGTAGCCCCAACCCTAGCCTGGCATCTACTTACGGTCGTTGACAAGGAGCATCCGACTCTAGTTTATGAGGGGGGCCGACCAGGTTTCATGGACAGAGTCACCCAATGGATGCCCAGCAAATGACAACCCTAGGCTACTTTCTCAACCATGTATTCAGTACAAATCCTTTAAGCTGCTGTTCACAGCAAGCCAAGATCAAAGGAAAACAATGCCTGCGTAGTAACGGTCAGTGTGGCGTACTTAGCGGCGGAGACTGGGCACTTTCATCATGGTAGACTGAGGCTTCTTGCTCTTGGTATCACGATGAGCGGGTTGCCGTCTTCCCTGTTGCTTCTGTGCAACTTGGAACCAGTAAAGGGGGGGATCATTTGCAGTATGTCTAAAGGTGCCTCTTCTACGGAGTATGGTTGTTTCGAACACTAAAGGCTGAGAGATATGATTACTTCACGACTGTCCAGCAGTTGAAGAATAAATTTCTCGACTGGCTGTGAGTTTTCGTTACAGATAATCCAAGATGGAAGCGAGCCGCTAAAATAGTGCTGAGCTTTCCTGAATGCTGATCTGTCCCCTGATTAGACTTGAAACGCATGATCGCCAAACTTATGTATTCAGAGTAAGGCGAGAACCTGTCGAGAGATTCTGTCCTGGCGAATTGGAGTAGCTTGAGCTGCCCGGCAGCGGTCCGTTGTTGAGAATGTCGAGCTGGCGCAAGTCAAAGCGCATTTACTACGTGGACTCATGCCTTGCTGATGACCATCGAGCTCTAGTTTGCCAACCTTGTCCTGACCTTGCCCTTTATCATCTCCTAGACTTTGCTTTTTCTCAATAGATGGGGCCAGAAAGATAAATTAGCGAGCTGCTAGGACGCGTACCGCTCTTGGGACCTTTGGCCTGACAAGTATAATAAGGGCGTAGAGTAGCAAGCTAAGTTATCGTCTATCACAGTCAGTATTCACTGAATTAATCCATTTCGTTCTCTCCCCATAACTCAGCAACATATCCACAAATGGCCCCCTCAAAGAGTCCTGGTCCTGTGGACGCTTTGACTATCAACATCCCTAAAAAACTCGAGCCTAAGGGCTCCGGTGGCACTGTTATTATAAATCAGCCCAAGAACAAGAAACCTGCCGCCTCTAGCGAAGCCGACTCCGAGGCCTGATCCTGCAATGAAACCATCGATTCTACACACAAAACCGCCCGTCGAGTATCCAGCTACGGATGTTGTCAAGAAGTCCGTACGAAATACGCACGGTAAAATACACGAAAGGGCATGGACTGTAAATGTGTGCATAACCCCACAGGGACTCCTTTCAAAACCATTCTGACCATAATCTTCCAGTTCAAAGCAACCATTTTGTCAAAGACTGCAGCAAACTAAGTCATGGCTCGGAGAACAAATTCAAAAGCTGTGGTTATTTAGGTGGCACAGGGACTTCGAAAGGGATATAATTTCATTCCATTTAATTGATTTTACTTTATCTAGATAGGTCCATAGGCACTTATTGAGCCATTTGAACATAGAAAATCTTGAACGATAAAAGTGCGGATATATCAACCTGCTGGTGATATAACATGAAAGACCTACTCTGAATATTGGGTATTTCAACGCGCTTATTTAAGCGCGACTGTTACACGAACACGTTTCATCCAAGAGAAATGGGGCCTGGATTGTTATCATTCGGGTCAGGGACCAGTGACCAACCTGATACATCCGGGGAACGGGTGGGTGTTGACAGATCATTGTGATTGGGCTCGATCCGGACAATCCTGGCTGACAGCGCCGATTATGTACGTGCTGTGATTTGCTTTTGCTCAGCACAGCCCAACGACCTGCAGCGACAACCTTGCGCCTGACTCGACCAACAACTTTGCATAGAAAAGAAGGCAGCTGCAGCTGTAGTTGCGGTGTGTTATGCAGTTGTATAATGGTGGCCGAGACGGACCTCGCAGTGGTAGAAATGAGCCTCATTACATGCCCAAAGGGCACCGCAATCTTGTGTGCCCGTCATCAACGTGCGGTGATGTGTGAACTCGGCAAAGATAAAAGGGTCCCTTGGCCCTTACCGATTGATCTCACCCAAGCTTGACTGGGAAGCCATTGCGTTGGTAGAAACCAGGTGAGTTATGCGATCGCACCGTCAGAATGTCTCAACATTGCCAGATGAACGCACCTCAACAAGGCAATTTCGTACGAAGGCCAGCCAGTGAGCCACCACGAAGTGAGGAAGTCAATGTACCAAGCATGAGACCTGGAATAGGTATGGGATCTCGAATGTAGTGTCGCTTCAGCCCTGCGGCTAGCTGACTTGTGCCTAGATCTCGAACGCCAAGCAGGAAGCTGGGGTAAGTTGCAACTATATCCTGTAATTGTGAGTATGAGCTGAGAGATCATGATCAGGAAGAGAAAGGGGTTGGGTTCGCATGTGTCGCCAGATGCAGCAAGATAGAAGACACATGGTCGCGCCCCGACTGTCAAACATAAGCTCGCGCTGTGTTATGCTTCAGGCGAACCGCATAGTGGCTCTTTATGAGGAGGCCGAAAAAGCATTCGAATCGGGTACAGAATATGCGAACTCGGACGAAAAGCTTGTGGAGGAATACCTCAAGTTTTGTAAGATAGAGGACAATGGCGATTACAATCCATTGGCTGGACCGCAAGCTGACACACGCACAGCACAGGTGTTGATTCAAACAAGCCAGGTACTCGCACTCGACAAGCCAGGCAGCTATTTCTTGAGACATATCTTGCCTTCCTTCAGAACTATGTTAGAGGGAGGGAGCGGCAAGTACCTTGACGCGCCGATGCACGATTGGGCATCGCTCTCGCAGCCAGACAGGCTTGACCAGCTCACTTGCCTTGCGGGATACACAAGGATCGGCAGAGTCCTCCTTGTAAGACACTCACATGTGTCGCCTGCAAAGGAGTATGTACTGACAGGCCCTAGACACCGTTCCTAGCAGGGCAAGACGAGGTTGGTGATAATGATCAGTATCACTACAACGACGGGGCCATACGGTTCATAAGCATCACCATCTTCAGCTCCATTATCGCCGTGTTTGCTTGCGCTCCAGCCGCGATCCAGTCCCTGAACGTTCGATCCACAGTTGGTGAAGTAGTTGTGTATCTCGTCTTTGTGATCGTGTTTGGCTGGCTGAGTCAGGGACTGATTTTGGGGTTTGAGAAAGTTTTGCTCTCCTGTCTTGCTTACGCCGGATTGATGGCAACCCTTCTCCGAGGGGGTTGATGTCGGGAGAGGGGCGGATGGAACAGAGACTGGAGGATCGGAAGGCGAGTGGGTGTTCACGATTGGACTGTCACGGAACGACTTGGTGAGCCGTGTGTAGCAGAATGGATGTATATTGGACAATCGTTTGAAGTTTCGCATTCCTTGAGACCCTCTCCGTTAGCAGTGATGTCAACAGGGCAGATGTACGTGTACCAAGGATAAGAGGTCGGGGAGTGAGATCACGGTAAGACAGCTCAGATGTCGAGATGGCAAATTTGCTTTCTGAAGGTCCAAGAAAAAGCAGTAAAGATAGAAACAGAAGCGAGAGAAGCGAGACTCATCGCGTAGGTAGGTAGCATGAGAGACAACCTATAAGCACATGACTTTGATTGACATAGGGCTGCAGGTCGCGAGTGAATGCTTGGGGAGGAAAAGGAGATAAACCTACTAGGTAAGGTACAGGTAGGTGGGCACGGCAAACTATCCTTCCGATGAGCGATGAGGCTCAACAATAGGTACAAGGGGACATGGAAGATCAAGGTACCAGTTAGAAACGACAACCTACGCGCCTTCTTTAATTGCCTCCTGGCAGAATCTACAATCTAGGACTATGAACCCCTGAGCATAGACAGACCATCTTAGATTGCGAAACCATGATCGATCTTGTTCGGCATCGCATAGAGGAGTTCGCTCATTAAAAAGCGTCCTACTACTATACCAAGACACACCCAATTCAAGGCTTGCCCAGAGCTTTCTTCTGTCGCGCGAAACATAAACGTGCTTGAGGTTTTTGATGCAGCTGTACTGGAAATTAAAGAGTACCTACCTGAGCGACAACTGACATGGTTTTGCGGGACAAGGCGGTGAACTGCATGCAGTCTTGAGCCGCCAACGTGGAAAATATGGGCAAAGCCGTGTTCAAAGAACCATTGATTGCATGTTTAATTGGCTTTGGTGCAATGGGGCTAAGTTCGCCGGCGAGATCTTGGTACTCTGCGCGAAGTGTAACTCGTCGCCACAGAAACCCCATATCTGAAAGCAACTTGAAGTCAATGTGGTTGTAACGGATGAAAGCTGGAGTCTGGTCTGGCTGTGGAGTAGCGTGGCCCTCTTCTCGGTCTGTGTAGATCAATCATCAATGGCGCAGAGCCGAGTTGGACCAGAATGGCTGAGTTGGAAAGCATTGATAGGCAGTTAGATACCAGATGAACACGGGCATGCATTGGCCTGTTTCGGGGTTGAGGGTTGAAGGTATCCCCGACAATGGGCATGGATGCTTCGACTGTGACTGCGACCCATTCTGCTCTTCATGGTAGTGAAAACGAGGCAACAGGTGGCTGGTTGCCTGAGAGCCCCGACCCAAGACACCAATAACAATGGGGTAGAAGCTCTCGAGTATTCACCAAATAAGTCTTTCTCCATTGCCATTGTCGTTCCTTGGTATTCCACAGTTGTCCTTACTAGTGTCCTGCTGGCGATACCAAGGTTCAAAAGGCCTGCCGGTATCCTTGGCGATAATTGATATAATTGTAGGTGTGCAACCGCGTCAGATATTACACTGCGAGATGCCGCAAACATATCATCTAACAGCGCTTCCGGCGCCCGATACACTCACTCTGCGAAACAATCTACCCGTCAGTTGAAAGTTCCCAGCCTTGCAAGCGATTCCTTTTGATTCGATTCGGTAAAGTGCCCTGGCATTCCTGCGTAATCCTAGACCGCCTTTCTTAGGCAGTTCGAGGTCACTGCCATTCACGACGCTGACGTTGATCCGGACAACAACCATTTGTATATCCTCAAAACGAAGATTAACAAAGCCAACGTCAATCGAAACTTGACTTCAAGTTTGTTTTCTTCCGTTCATGATCTAATGTTGTCGGATATCTTATGGTCAAACACCAGACCCATGTCCTTTCCTAACAACGCGATTCGCAGATGACTGACCAACGAGCTCGTAACCCGGATCCTTCAGTCGCCAATGTGCTCTTGTTGCCGCCTGGCTTGAATTCAGATTATCGCACTTGCGGTCGATCAGAATGAACATTGTGTCGTTGCCTACAGGCATTTCGAAAGGTCAATCGTGCCGCATGGACTGCAGAAGATGAGGAGGCTCTCAATCCCGATTGCTTGTTGGGCGTCATCGATGTTGAAGGAGACATCGCGCCAGAGAAAGTGTTTGGATGGGGGCACGCTCGTCTCATTTGGCAGTGTCAAATGGACGAATTGCCCGCATCGCAACAAAGATCGATTCAGCAAGTGCAAGAATGAATGAATGCTTCGCTTTGCTTCGCTTTGCTTTGCTCGCTCGGGAGAAGTTTGCCCCCTTATACGAGAGACTGCCATTAAGGGATTACCATCCTTATAACTCGAGCCAGGGGTCGACGGTCGGGTCCTAACAACGGCATTCATGGTTTATTAAACATGGAATCTAAATGGCGCAGCGGGAGAGCGCTTTGAGCTTCCATCTACCCCAGTGGGAATTTGGAGTAACTTGGAACCACCAAGTGACCAATGATGGTTCGTATGAATCTCGAGCAATCTCCAACATTTCCCGTGTCTGAAGCGCACGCAGCAGTATTCCGTTGAACAGGTATTTAGCATGTTGCTCAAGCCATGCCGACCAACTCTTGTTATAACCAAAAAAGGCTCTCAAAGCCAGGGCAGAATGTGCCGGTGTGAGCATTGGATAATGCAGTGGGTTTTGTTGCCTTAACACCCTATTTTTCCATTCAAAGGAGACATTACAGCAAGGGTCGAGACGAGGCTTCCCCCTACGAGCCTGTCTGAGGGCATTGGATCGAAAATGGATTCTAAATAAGTCTCTAACAACAGTAATGCCAATGCACTGAAAGTGGATGCTCATTCTGGTAGTGGAGGTATCCATAATTTGGCTACACCTGAAGAACCATCCATTATACCCGGGCTCTCGTTAGTTAGGAGGTATTACCCTTTTAACTGATCAATAGGTTACAAAAAATGGTCGTTGGAAGGGGTCTAAAATCAATTCACAATTCGGCTTCAAGTTGAGCCTTCCCAAAGCTCAAGGTCTCAGGCAATAACGCGTTGAGATGACGCCCAAGCCCCTGCGAGGACAGGAGACTCGCTAGCAAAGGATCTCCTCCGCGAACAATGGCATCGTTAGCTATCGTACTGGACTTTGCAGGGGACCTTTAGCCAGGTCGACTTGCGAATTTGAGAAGACCAAGGCAAGGCTGTCGGCATTTTATTTCCGGCACTCCAGAGGTTCGCGAAACACAGATGGGTCTTCTAACTTGACCCCCAGACACCTCTCGTGATCAGAAGACAGACAGCGAAGGCTTTTACAAAACATCCATGGATGTCGGGTCTTGGTTCCATCAGCCAGATGGCCGTGCATGGCCCTCCTCTCTTCTCCTTAGAGATTTCGGGCAGCATTGTGAATCTTACGGTGAGAAGAAAATTTTGACACGACAGTCGAGATTGAGAAGATGAATTGCCAGCTATGCTGTCTATCCACCCATCCATCCATCAATGAATACAGCCCCGCTGAGGCCTTCCTGTGGATGCCTTTTTCCATCATCACAATCAGCAAATAACCAGCCTCTAGGCATGAAGCATTCAACAGGACAAAGAGCGGTGAATATCAAATACCAATGTGTTTTGTGCATCTCAATGAACTCAGCCTCGCTTTCATGACAAGATGGCCCCTTGGGGCGGCTGGCTATCTGCGAATCTCGAGCCGGTGAAGCCAGAAAGGGAGTCATTGCCATCTCTTGTTACCCGACCAACACCCTCACGATGCTCGACGTGTTCATCGCCCAATGAAAGGAAAGGAGGATCTGCATCTCTCAGTGCATCTTTATCACGCACATCAAGTCTCGAGCAAGTACTTTTTTGTATATCCTTTGAGCGAGCGGTACGGCCCGCGTGCCGCTGATTATTGGTCTATTTGGGTGAGAAACAGATATAACCGAGGTCACACGACGGTACACTGGTTCATGATTCGTCTATGATCGATATTCGTGGTTCAAAATGTGGCACACAGCCCCATGGCCGACTTTTCTGTTCGGTTTGAGCCGCACTCACAGGTCAGCCTGATTCTGAAGGACATTTCTTGGCCGCGCCAGAGGAGTGCTCGATACGGTATATGACACTATATGCTGTTGATCGACGGTTGGCTGTACTGAGAATATACGCGCGGCTAGGGAACGCTGGCGAATTCTAGAAATGCCTAAAGAGCACCAATTTAAATACCATACGGTCTTGTTGAAGATAGGAATCTTTTGAGATTATCCTTATCAAATACATCCTTCGCGCTTGTTGAATCTTACATAGTTTCATATCAGATAGGGGTATTATTGGTACCCAAGAACCCACGAGGTTTTGAGCATAGACGGACAGCGACACGTTTCTATCCTCTGTACCAAGCGCATAGTAGACACTGTACCTGCAAGAATTGAGGAAAGAAGCTTAGTGAGCACCTGTCTAAGCAGAGGCTGTTTCTTTCCCTGGTTAATGACGATGTGCTTGAGTGGTCCGATATTACTAGGGCCATAGGCTTACATATATTTCCATATGGAGGTTGTCAGACACCCATTTTTAAAAACAGTTTGCGATTTCATATGTGAATTTCGAGCAATTGGTGACTATAATTGTTAATTCCAGTCCTGGAAACTTAACATCACAGACATCGCAAACGATATTAACATTCTACTAAGTTCTAAATATGTATGCCCGGCTTCGATCAGTAAGCGGACCTGGTGGCCTCAATGATGGTCTGACAAAGAGGTTCGGTGAGAAAAGTACCTCTCAGTTTAAAAAACCGCTTATCTTTGACCGTCCAAGAAATCCGTCTATCCTTAACGATGTGAGACAGACGCAAAGCCACGAGGACTAACGGGCTCGAGATTGCATGTCCCGCGATAGAGATGAAGAGAACGCTAGGATTGTTTATGGATTAGCACATCGATAGATCCAGAGCGTTGGAAACTATAGGGCTGAAACAGATCAAGCTCGGGTCCGAACCAGATCCGATAAGGAAACATGATTCATCAGAGGTCAGACCGATAGACGTGATGTGTTCCATCTGACTACGAACTTTTGTGCGCTTCTTCCAGAAAGCTGGATATATGCAGCTTTTTCAGGCGCGGCAATGTCAGGAGCTTCGAACCCTTTCGGTAAGCCATATCGACATCTCGGCGGGATAGATCAAGGCAACAATGCCAGCACTTCTGACTGGGTGTTGAAGCTTTCCATCTGTGAATAGCCTCTATTAGCGGCGGGATGGCGCCAGTAGGGCAGAAAGGCGGCCGCCTCCATGACCGAGATATCCGATGAGGCCCAACCAAATATCCGTGGCTGGAGCTCTGATAGATGCTAGCAATCACTAGTTCCTCCTCGGGCTGAGCTGAAGTGGAGGTCACCAAATCGCTGGATCCTTGTAAAAGTCAATGTAGTTCCCCCAAGACAGTAACTTATGGCACCTCGGTTGTTGGACTCGATATTTGGAACCTTTAAACAGCCTTAGAGAGGATGTGTTGGTTGTTCGCGCATGTCTAGTTGGGGCTATGAGGCTGGCTGACGAGATGTTGATGAACCTAAAGTCAGCGGTGAAATGCGTCTGCGCTTGCGTTTAGGTGTTGTTATAAGATGTGTTGATTCCTGTGCATCAGCTTCTAACTATGTAACGAATCCAACGGGTCTTTGCTTCATTCTACCCCTCATTCAAATCGAGAACCGTAAACACGTTCCCTCGGTTCCGCAGAATGGCTGATAATCTACCTAGAAATGGTCCTCATAGTGACCTAAACTTCGACGACAAGACAAAAGGTTCTTCTCGCCTACAACACAAGTTCCCTCCCCTACTGACTCTGTACTAGCTGCCCGTACCCTAAACGTGATCGAGGCAGAATCAAGATCTCATACGCAGAATGAAACCGAGAGTGCTATTGGCAATCCTTCGTCCTCTTCAGGCCCCTCGCCCCTTCAACTTAAGGGACTGAGTGAATTCCTTGCGAGTTCAACTCGGGGATGGCGCTTCTATGGCGCTTTTGGTACATTGTGTCTTGTCCGATGATAAAGGCGACAAGACACAATGTACCAAA